>VXBZ01005777.1:963545-1029606 GCA_013399135.1 Heliornis fulica
GAAGGGCGGGGGAGCAGCGGATAGGTAGGTATGGCGTCTGCACTTATGTGCGTATAAATGTATGTATCGACCTGTGTATCCTGAAAGGAGTCCTCTGTAAAAGTGTATTAGGGGAAACTACCAGAAACGTGAAGTTGTGACGTGACTCACCCCCTGCATAGAGAGCGGTGAGGTCTCTCTAGAGCTGCTATTGATCTTTGTATGCAGAAGTGGCTGTCACAGAATTACAGTAGATTGGAAAAGACCACTAAGATCATCAAGTCCAACTGTACCTGTCCTCTCCTAAATCATAACCCTGAGCACCTCATCTACCCACCTGTTAAATACATCTGGGGTTGTAAATCAACCACCTCCCTGGGCAGCCTGTTCCACATCCCAACAACTTTTTCAGTGAAGAACTTTTTCCTAACATCTAATCTGAACCTGCCCTGGTGCAGTTTAAGGCCATTTCCCCTTGTCCTATCACCTGTTACTTGGCTGTAGACCATTGCCCAGCTCTCTACAATCTCCTTTCAGAAAATTATAGGCAGCGAGAAGGTCTCCCCTCAGCCTCCTCTTCTCCAGACTAAACAACCCCAGCTCCCTCAGATGCTCCTCATAGGTTTTGTTCTCCAGACCCTTCGCTAGCCTGGCTGCCCTTCTGTGGACCCACCCCAAGACCTCAATGGCCTTCTTGTAGTGAGGGGCCCAGAACTGAATGCAGTACTCGAGGTGTGGCCTCACCAATCTGTCACAATCCCTTCTAAAAATGCTATTGAGAGCAACTTTTAGGGTGAAGTAGGAAGGTATTACTTGTGAAACTTTATTCAAAGGGAAGCCAGTAACAATAACAAAATCTACATTACTACTGTATCTAAGTAGTCTGTGCATTTCCTTTAAGGGAAATCCACAGGCAAAATAAATCCAGAGAAAAGTTGGATTTTTGCCTTTTCCACTGTTAAAAGAAGAAAAGAGGTAGAAGGATAGGAATCTGAAGCCAGGGAATATGTATTGCCATAATATGGGCAGAACAACTTTATTGTTCTCTGTAATATTTACCACCCTTCTTTCAGCATAGCTGCTTAGAAAAGCCCAAGAACAAATTCTACATGAGACTGGAGAACCCTTTGCTATGATTTTTACCTGCCTTAGTTACTCACATAACCTGTCTTTGAAAATCAATATAATCCTATACTCTTTCAAGGAGAGGTTGATTAGAACTGAATGAAGTGGGTAAGACCATGTATTGTGTGGCTGAGAACTCACAACTTGCAGCACTTACAAACCCAGAGATATGATAAATTTCAGGCACAGTGATATTTTTCCATAAGTAGACATGGACAGACTGCATCACTCATTGATATCCCTTACTTCAATTATTTGGTTGTCCCTATTTAAATCTGAAAGCATTTGTAAAGTAGGGAAGCTTTTAAAATGTTGAGCTATGATTATTCATCCAAAATGTAGCCTGGAAAGCATCCCTTGCTCTTTGTTATTCGTTTGTTTAGTACTCACCCATTCAAAGATGTAGTGATCCAGTCAAGAGTAGAAACAGTATCATGTTATTAAGGTGATGTTCCTTCAGTGAGCAGACAGGAGTAGCATATAGAAATCATTGCCTTTCAGTTCTCTTTTTTGTTAACTGGACAACATGGTGCATCCATTTCATTTCACATTAGCAGAGGACTGCAGTTACAGTTTAACACATTTCAGGTGATAAGAATTAGCTTCTACCTGGGCTAAAGGCTTACATCACATTAATGTCCTTGTTTCAGTTCATGTGTGTGTTTTAGAATGACCTCCTAAAAAAGGGGAAGAACTAGTTTGCCACTAAACCCCCAGGCTGATCATTTTGCATACAACACCTTCATAGATTACAGACATGAGATGAGCAGAGGCAGTCTGGGATTGCTCTGCATGCAGAAAATGCAAATTCATAAAAATTACTCAAACTGTCTCCAAGAGTTATCCTATTTCATTTTTTACATCTGACTCCCTCCATATAGACCAAAAATCTAACAAGTCTTCTGAGATGTCTTTCATGTTTTCATAGGACAAGGTCAGCCCTGAACCACAAGTTCAAAGACTGTACGGAGTAACAAATTATCTCTATTCATTAATTACTCAGTCCAACTGGACTGCTATGTCTTTTTGATTCCTGTATGGATTACCACAGCTTTTCAATTTGTTTGTCCTTGGTTTATGAAAACCCTTGGCTTATGTTTAAACATAAGCATAGGTAAGATGTTAAGGCAAACTGTGTGCTGTGTTAATGTGAGATGCGAAAAATTAATATATATTAATGAAGTACTGAAGAGCCATTCATTCATCATTTATTAATTTATAACATTATATTCCTCTATAACTCTTGCACTTGAATAGTGACAGACATTATCCTTTAAAGCCATTTTCTGTATAAATACTCCAAAAAGTGATCATTTGACAAGAATTTTTGTTTGCTGTTCTGAAGGCAATATAATGTGCTCATTGCTACAGTGCCTTTGCTTTGAACAAAGGTTTGTTTGTACCACTAGCTTCCTGGGAGCATCAGCATTTCTGTAGCTAAATCAAGTGCTATTTTCATAATGATGACCAATGGGACAGAGGGCATCAAGGCTCTTGATGTACACCCAAGGCCCAGCAAAGACTCGAGGAAACCAACAGTAATTTTCTAGCACCTACGATTATGAGTAATACCAAGTCTTGAACATATAGGCTGCTTATTCACATGGTCCAGGACTCCCCTTTGTCTTTTGCAACACTGTATACATGCTAAACTCTGTCAGTATCTTTTTTAATTGTACCCAGAACAACCTGAATTCCACTGCATCCCCACCAAATTTAGCAACAGCTCTTCAAGAACAATTACTCATGTGTTTTTCCAATTGCTTTTGTAAATCAGAAATAACTCTGAAATTCTATACCATAACATCATGTGCATCAACAAAGCTATCTGGAACCTGAGACTTTTAAGAATATTAAATATTTTACTCCTCTGAGATAGAGATTTGTAAGCTACAAGGAGTCAGAGTCTGTAAATCTTGCAAGACCAGAAACAAATCTAACTTTGCAAGCTTGTCTGTTCTCCTACCAGTGGATCAGATTTTGCTTGAAATTAACCAAGTTGTAACCTTAAAAACAGTCTTAATTTTTAGCAGGTAAAAACAACATAGCTTATGCAGAAAACAGTGCAAGGAAAGAGGACAGTCTAACAGAGCTTCTTTTTTGTTGTTTTTTTTTCCCTGTAAATAGAAGATGCAATCAGCATGAACATCATTTTAAGACATTGTTTTACATTTTCATTTAAGCCTATGTTGTCTGGCTTAGATTAATAGTAATTTTTTTTTCCAGATCTCCACGCAGAGTTAACAATAAAGAAAATCAAGCATGATTACACTCCTTTGCATTATAAAAATTCCCTTAGGGAATTCAGTGGTTTAAAGCCAGTAATTCTGTGATTACAGCTTTTGTATTAAAATGCTGCTGATGAGACTTACAGGGTGACCTTACAGTTCTCAATTTCAATGCATACTCTGTTGATATGCTAATATTTATAAATTGCAAAGTGTTTACACTGACTTTTTTGTGTTTGAATACTCTCCAGGAGTTAACAAATAAGATATTAAAATGGTATCTCTTATTTTTATGATTATGACTTCTCTAAAAGTAAAGATTACAGCTTAAAAATAGTCCCCTCCTTTGAAACTGGTAGGAACCCCACACAGAAATGGTTCTTTCTGCTTGCTTTTTCCTGAGAAGACTCATGTTCACTGCTGTGGGGGTCTTCCTGCCATTGCAGAGACAAGGGTAGAACACACTGTGTTCATCAAGAGGCAGTGACTTTTTTAGAGTATCAGTGAGATAAGAACACAATTCTTACTACTTTTCCAACTCGCCCAGAGGTGTTCACTGGTGGTGTGGCCAGATGTGTTCTCTGGAGAAAGTTCAAGTAGGGTAAGCAGTTAGAAACCTTCAGTTAGAGTCAAGTTCTCAGTTCAGGTGTGAGAACGGGCTCTGTGGTTTAAGACAACTCCTTTCCAATTAGGCAGTTGGGCTAGAGGTGATGGTTGTAGATACTTTCCAACTGAAATATTCTCTCCATGCTATGCCATGTATGCTATGCTTTCACTTTGCACTGGACCGCAGTAAGCTCACTATGGCTATTCACCGTATTTCAGCTGAGGCAGTAAGTAATAAATCTGCTCAAGTTTTCTTTCCAAACCACATCTTCTCCCCCTCATCCTCCTCAGATCACTAAGATGGACTAAAAGGCATAAGGTGCTAAAATCAGAAAAAAACCCCAGATCTTTCTGTAGTTCACTGCTAGAACATGCTCTTTGTCCATTTTTATTTGTATTTTGGGGAAATTATGCATTGCTAAATTATTTGGGGGAAATTATGCACTTGCTAAAGCAGGCATCAATAGACAAGATCCTGAAACACACACTGACAGTTTTCTAGTCACCCTTCAGGCATAAGTACTTGCTGTTCCAAATAAAGGTCAGAGTCTGTGCAAATTGACTGACTCCTGTTTCATTCCTGCATGAATTTGAAGAAAACTCTTTCTCCTAAGAGCCTATGAGGATACTTGATAAGATGGAGTTTTATTGAGATTTACCACAAACAGCAGCGAGTCTAATTGGCATCATCTGCCATACTCATGCAAGTGACGGGGTGCAAGAATTGGTCCAAATGTAGATCAAAGTTTTCTTTACTTTGTCAGTGTTATGACCTTGCTGGAAAGCAGTGGTGTAGTTCGGCTTCCCAACTGCTCCCTCCCCAGCAGCCCTATCTCTGATCTCCAAGGTACAAATTTAAACCATAATGCAGTTTTGAACAGATTTTCGAGAAATCCCAGTATGGGTCATCCAAGCATGGATTTATGTCAGGACACAAGGGTTTCTAGCCTTCCCTTCAGAAAAGTTAATAGCATATGGAATGGACTCATAGACAGCTGTGCAGAATCAAATCTCTGTTAGATTGGGAGTGTGTCTTTTTCCATCCTCCTTTTTACAGGGACATCCACAGCATTCACATTTTTAAGAGGCTGCCAGTGAGCTGCTTCATTTTCAATGCATCAGTGTGGATGCAAGGCAACTGTGGCCATTTACTTGAAGACCTGCTCTAGGCTCATCTTTGTTTCAGGAGAGAAATAATGTGTTTGTTCCCAGCTGAGCTTGGGAAATCACAGAAAGCCTTTAATGAAACATTTCTGAAAGGTGTTGAACATAAGGCAAGAGCAAGGATGCCTGTGTAATATATTAGAGAGAAACTAGAATTATTTATTTGAACAGAACCCTGAATGGATAAAGAGAGGAGAATCTGTTCTGTACTACACTGAATGGGTTATCACATATTGGGGTCCAAATTACAGTAGCTTTGGGTCTAGGCTTCTAGATAAGTTTTGGTCTTACACATCATATATACTTCATCTGTAAAATACTGTGTTACCAGCCAAGTAATCAAGACAGATTAAATTGCTTATGTGTACAGCAAACACCATTCCTGACAGCATTGGCTATAGAAACAGTTCTCAGCTCACTGAAGCACCTCAGAAGATGTGACTGCCACTAGAAATTAATTCGGCTTCCAGTGCATATTAAAGGAGCGAAGAGAAATTAATGTTACAGGAATCCAAGGTCAGGAATGATTACAGCTCCAGAACTCCTGTCCCCCATTTGGGCATAATACCACTGAGTCATGTTTGTGCAATTGGCTTCAGTCACAGCCTGATCAGGTCCATAATGTCTGTCCTGTGATTTGACACTGTTACACTAAATCTCAGATTGATAAACCCTAAGCAATTTTCACTGCAGTATGTAGCAGAAATCACTTCAAAAAAGAGAGCATTTTGCTCCTTTATAGCTTTTACCTGTCTCTGTGAAATTCAATGTGGCTTGCATTATGTATTCCCCTCAGGACAGAAATAACATGGAAAACTTGTGAAAGCTTTTTTAAGTCCCTTCTGCAGTGTGCCTGAAGTTTTGAAGTCCAGTGTCTATGAAAGCAAAACCCAGTGGTTGAAGTTGGAATTTAAGAAATCTGGTATCAGCCTTCTGGAAGCTTACATGTCTGTCCTGCCAAGGTCAATGGTAGTACCTTGGTGTGAAACTTCCGTGGTGGAAGCAGCATTAGTGATGTGAGGCCAAAAAAAAAAAAGAGAAAAAAGAAAAAAGAAAATTATCTTCACTGCATTGATGGGAAACATGGACAAAATGTCTTCTGTCTGTACAGGTTTGGACCACAGCCTTTAGTTTTGCATTTGGGGTGTTGGATAATAATCTCTCTAAATCAGTCAAAGGCATCAAAAGACTTCAGAGATCATGGAACTTTTGTGGTCAACTTACCATGATACCATACACTTGAGAATGGTGATGGTCACCTCAGGCATGAAACTGAGACCAGGGATTCCCATGTTCCTTTTCTGCTGCTCGTGACCTGTGACCACTGCACACTTCATCTTTCCATCAGGTGTTTTCACATAAAAGTATTTTTTTCAGAGTAGAGTTCTTACAACTTAAGGAAGGGGCAAATAGAAGCATCTAAGTACCTTCCCTTTCTTTAGAGACACAAAGTGATTCCAGCACCAGGACTGTGGGAGTAAGTGCTGCTGGAGAACAGGGTCAAGGAAGAGCAGGTAAGAGATGTACAAGCCCAGAATGCAGAATGTCTCCTGAGCAGCTGCATTTGGTTTTTTTTCCAGCACAACTGCTACAAAGTCCTGCAGGTAACCTGACATACCTCCTGCCTTTCCCCACAGTAAATACTGCAAAGGAGGCCAGACTAGACCTGTGCACCCTTAAGCAGCCTGCTCTGGGTGCTGTGCTGCTCGGAAGTGCAGCCAAAACCCTGCAGTGTAACAGCCCAGATGTTCCCCTTCATAGCCTGTAGTGGTCTTGTGCGGTTTACGTTCTTCTCAATCTTAGCTGTTTAATAATCTTTACTACTTAATGATTTTTTTTCTTCCCCTCTTCATGTAGCTGTATCTGGAGCTCCAGGGATTCTCGGTTAATAGCTTGTCCTATTGTGTTTTGTCATGTCCTTTCTTGTGACTGGTAATTTATCAGGAGTATTGATTGATGTAAAATTATAGACTTCCCAATCTTTCCTAGCCTGCAGAGTGTCTTTCAAGAATTCATAAAGTAGCTCAAGTGATGAAGAGCCCTACTTATGAGAATAGTTAAGATGCTGCTCTTTTAGAGCTATTACATTTGGGCTATTAAGGCAAAACACTAAATAGGGGTGCCAGGATGACTTACTGCTCTTGTTGCTTGTCTTCTCAGGAGTATACCTACTCTTTCTCTTTCTCTTTTTTTTTTTCTTTTATTTCAACATAAAACACTAAACCACTCAAGACATCTAGTCTTGTCTCATAAATAAGAAAATATAAGGTCAAAGTTTGAAAATCAGGTAAAGCCTTGATAGATGTGTTCATGCATTGTGCAAGTGTGCAACATAAGTGGCCAAATTCATGTTTGGATTTACAGAACCAACAGACTAAGTTTGAAAGTTGTAGTGTGATGAACTGATGAACAAACTGGATGAGAATCCAAACTTTTGTAAGTGTTGCTGAAATTTAGTAATTTTATCATTTTTCCACTACATCAATTGCTTTGAGAATAGAAAATAAACACTGATATTTTTCAGAGGAGATACAAGAATTAAGGTTTCAGCCCAAGGAAAGACATCTAACAGCTGTGTATTTTCCTCTGTTTTGTTTGGTTTGTGGTTCTTCAGATTTAAGCTCATCTCTCTTTGCCCTTATCTCATAAAGAGATTTCCTCCACATACATTTAATATATGCACACTAGAGCTTAATCAGTGCAATAGGATGGTAGAAGAGACAAAGTAGGAGGGATAGGTTCAAATGTGCTTTGTGAGTGAGTTCTAATGGTGCTTGAGAGCCACATGGCTTAGGAAAGTTATGTAACAGCACCTTGTGAAAAATAGCAGGAGTACCTGGCACCTTGTAATTTACCTTTGGTCACACATAAGCACAGCAAAATGTTCTGATGCTCATTGCTGTTGCGTTCACTGGAGTCATATGCAATTTATACAGGAAACCAGTTATCTGACAGAACCTTGTTATACAGCCAAAGTCATCAACAATCTCTATAAATTATATTTCCATGAATCAATTAGACACCTTTATGCCTCGATCATGCATTAGTTCAAGGAAAAAATGAGACTGATAAAGCTTTCCAACAAGGTATGTTTATCTTTTCAGCTCTAGGATTTCCCTAGAGTGAAAATACTGCAAAGATTCCCTAAGCAAACATGTCTCCTAGGACTGCAACCAGCTGCTTGCTTTCTTCTTTTTCCTTTTTTTTTTTTCCACCAGCATTGGCTAAATCTACATTACTAGTTTGGTTTGACACTGGTTAAATCTACTTTACGAGTCTGATTTGACACAGGAGGCACTTTTAAAGCAAATCACACAGTTAAGTCACCTTATTGAGCTTTAATTTGCATCACAGAGCAGTCTCAAAACACAATTTGGATTCTTTGGGGATGAGTCAAAAATAGAAGTTGCCCTGTAGGAGTGTACTAAGTGCACCCTGGCTGGTACTGGGCAGTCAGGCCGTGGGATCAGGCCATCTGAAGTGAAACCACCAACCACACACAGTACAGACATACCAGCCTCAGCACCAGCTCTTTCCCATGCCGGGTCTGAACTAATTGCTAACATAGGAAGAGAAGCTCTCTGCAGGCTTCTGACTGCCTGGCCTCTAAAGAGGCTATTGCCTCTGTTTCGTGATTTATTTATTTTTTTGCCCCCCTGATGGGATTTCTGTCATTATATCATGGACATGAAACATTAAATAAACTAGAAATGCATCAAGTTGGTGAAGAAAAATTTCTGTTATGTACAGACACCTCAGCAACAGTCCTGTGTTACACTCCAGCTTATCTCAATGTACATTCAGGCAACAACTCAAATGGAAAAATGTGCAAAAGTAGCAGGAGAGGCATCCTAGTAAAAGTCCTCGATACAGTGCATATGTGCAGGCAATGAGCAGATGATAGTCCTATACATCAGCTGTCCTTAGCAACCAGTCAGCTGTGAGAAATGAGCCGGAATCCCAGAGGTAAACCTGCAGGGTAACATACACTGGCAACAGCAATTTTTTTTCTTGTTAGACTACAATTGGACACCCAGTTTGGAATAGTCATGCTTTGTTAGGAAGAGGAAGAAACTCTTTCCACACAGACAAGTCAGTGCAGAAGTGGAAAATCAGTTGTGCTCATCACATCTGTGGTTTCCTGAAATCCCTAGTACTAGATGCCATTGGTTTGACACTGTCATAACTTCCTATTATGGGAAGCTGTTCCCCATCATTCGGCCGTGTCTTCTTCATTCACATGTTATAAGACTGCTGTCCTCTGAGAAATTTGTGTGATGACATATTTTCATTCTGGAAGGAAAACTACTGTCAAGGTTTAAATTCACATTTTAAAGCAGCAATTTTAGAATTAAAAATAATTACACTTTTAAGTAAATTTAAATATATTAAAGTGATATTTTATATACCTGATACTCTTCTGAGTCTTAAAAAGAGAATCAGCCAGGAGAGGAGAGGGAAAAGGCGCCAAACACAGAATGAGCTCATGCCCGATTCTTTCTGTCTGATACAGAAATGAGATTTATGACCACTTGGCCTGGTTTTTTATATTTTTCAGATTTCCTGTCACCTTCACAGCTGTCCTTAACACCCTTTATGACTATTTCATATCTTTCATTATTTTCTTTTTTTAACTTCCTATACACTTCCATAAACACAAACAGAGGAGAGAAGGTAGTGCAGCTCTACTGTTGAAAGCCTTTGCTACATCTGGTGACACACTGTAACATGTGATTTTTATATTAATTTTGTGGTTTTATTTCCCTTTAGGGATAATGCTTTAAAATAGGTTTACATTATGTTTCTGAACATGATGACACTCATAAACAACTATAAATCACAATAGAGCCCTAGAAATGACAGCAGCTTATAATAGGATTCTCTTTTTTTTTGGGGGGGNGATGGCTGTCTCTTCTGCTTCTCAGCAAACGCATATGAGTAGAGACTTACGAATGGTCTCATGGCTCAACAAACACCAATGTTCAGTAGTGATCATCACCTGCAGCATCTATTCTGTCTAAATTTTCTATGAGGAAAGTCCCATTGTGCCTTTAAGTTGGGAAATGAGGCTTGAGTACTGATGTAAATGGTGAACTGGAAATGAAAGAAACAAAGCTGAAGAAAACATGGTTCCTGTTTTCATCCCTCTGAAGCTGAAACCTAATCAACATCACTGAAGGCAGCTTTTGAAACATGTTTCATTTGGTACCGAGGTTCTCAAGAGTCACAGTCCCTTCACCTCTCTTGAGAAATGTAGAAATTCTCAACTGCGGGTCAAAGAAAGAGCATGTCTCCCACCCAAAAGGACTGGAGAGGAAAAACACTGCAGCAGGACCATGGGAAGGAACAGAGGTTTCTTCAGGTAGGCAAAGTGCAAATATTTGAGTTATTTTTCTGCAGGAAAAAGTGTTTGAACTTGCCTATCTGTTTTGTTTCTACTCAGTTTGCAGCCTTTGTCTTGCTGGGCTGTGAGATGGCGATGTGGGATTTGGAGCACATTTGTGTGTCTGAATGAAGTCAGAATGTACTTGCTCGGAGGGAAATGTGTTACTGGTGTTGCTTGCTGTGACGCTGCTGCTGTTGATTGAAAGGAGCCTGCTGTGGCTTACTGCTGAAATTACGGGAATCTTCAATAGAGCGACCGGCAGCCCTCAGAGGGGAATAAAAAACACAGAAGGGAAAATGTTAAGGTAAAATTATGTTGGTGGTGCAGCTTGTTGTTTACATAAACTGTTCCTGCTACGAGCCCAATAGTGACCTTTTCTCACTGGTGCAGAGCTCATTCCAGGCACGGAAAATGTTTGCGAATGTGCTCACAAATGAGGATTGTACAGAAGTCCTGGTTGTTTCCATCTGACTCACCTCCCAAGAATGGAGTAGCAGCAAGGGGGCAAGGGGGCAAACCACCCCAACTCCCAGTAATCCACTGCAGCCCATAGGCACAGCAGTAATCTGGGAGCAAATAAATGCTCCCTGCTCTCTCACTGACTGCCCATAACACATATTCTGTCCCTCTTCTTTTCCTATAGTTTCTGATCTCTTCTGAACATGAACCATGCAGTGCCTCCTTCACTGGGGTCCTTAGATACTTATCTTATATGCACCTAACTACAACCACACTATGCTAGAAAATGTTGCCTCTTGAAATCCATCACAAAAGCATTCACATCTCCCCCTTTCCAAAAAGGCTGCCTAATCAAGCTTCTTGACTAATTTCAAAGAGGTTTGATTTTTGTTAATCACTGAAAATTAATATATCAGAAAGCCTCTGTTTTTCTTTAAAATTATAATACAAGGGCTGTTTGGAAGGTAATGTGTCCAGAGGAGTCACAATAAGCCTCCTACACTGCACTGACCAAGTGAAAACTGAATCTCCAACAATATCTACGTTGGCATGCAGACTCTATTGACCACAGACTCTGTGTAGTTACTGAAGCATTGAATATAACCCAATTAATAAAGGTGCTTTAAAAGATGCATTTGAAATTGAGCATTAGGGAAGAAAAATGGTCAGTATTATAAAAATCAAAATAAATTATGGTGAAACAAGCAACCCATTTATTCTTATTTTTTCTTTACATGCTACCTGAACCTAAAGAGATGTGATATGTCAAGTTACTGAATAGATAAATTCTGAAACAGTGGAGTTGGGCATGTTTGAAACATGTCTGAATTTGTGTTTTCTTTCTGTATTATTTCATGCATTTACTCCCTTGCCAAAAAGACAATGTATTTTATCTAGGCAGCATTGAACACACAGCTAGTGCTTGCTTGCTATATTCATGTCACTGGAGAACTTGATGGTCAGTTACCAGCATGGCTGGTCACCTTCAGTTCTTTCTGTGTGCTCTCCCCCTTCCCTGTGCCCTCAGGCTTTTCAGCTGGACTCTCAGCAAGGCATCAGCCTCACAATATTTCATTTTTCAGTCCTCAATATCATCAAGATGGAAGCCACCACAGAGAAGATAACGTATCAAGCATGTCCAGTGGCTGGCATTTGACTGACTGGTACTCTGCCTGGTGAGTCTACGTGAGAGCTCTCTCTCTCTGGACCGGGTCCCAAAAGGGTAATAACAATGAAGAATTTGCTTGTCAGGTTTAGGCTCAAACAGGAGAGATTATTCAGAAAGACAGACACAGGGAATGTGCTATTCTTCCTAAGTGTTGCCGGATAAAATGCCACTCTGTAAGTAGCATTTGTGCTTCTAAGGAGAACCGTTGGAGGAAAAACTGGCCAGCCTGAGCACCCCGTGTGCACAGTACCCCAAAGCTGTGAGCAGCAGCACCCAAACCAGATACAGTCTTCTTCAGAGGTATGTGCTCTGCCTGTATAGGTGGTTAACACCAGGAGTGTCAGAGTGGGAATGATTCATTGATGCCAGTAGAAACAACAGTGAGGAATCCACCGTATTAACACAGACATTTTTCATTTATTGTTTTCATACAACAAATACTAAGCAAGGCATCCAGACAAGGAAAACACATTGTTATTAATGGATGTAAGGAAACAATCCTGGGAGAAAAAAATGGCAGTGGGTTGAACACAGAAACGTGCAGAGCCAAAGTTCTGTGACCCAGAGATTATCCTTTCACCACATGTTTGCACAGCTTCTAGCTCAGTGGGATCCTTGATCTATGACTTTGGCCCCTAAGCTGTAATCCATATAGCAGTGCTGACAACATATGTCATCTGGAAATTAGTCTCCAGGTCTCAGCAGCATAGCAGATAATCACATCTAGTGTCTTCTTGCTCTGTGCTTCAAACATCCTCCAGGAAGTTACACTAACAGAAGGCTTCGCTCCCTTGCTGGAGGCAGTGAGTCAGAAGAAGAAAGGAATCGACAAAATAAAGCATGCATAAACAAAAAAGGAAAAAAAAAATTACATTCCCTAAGGCATCTATGCTTCAGAAGGACCAATGGTCACATGGTTTATTAAAGCTGATTCTGAATTACGCAATAAAAATTCCAACATAGAGTCAACCAAAGCATTGCTTGCTCGACTAGGCAGTTGCACGCAAGTATTTGTCTACAAGTGTTTTCTGGGCATTTCTCCTTAGCATGTATGCTGCAGGCACACACATGCACACAGTCTCAAGCAGAGTAGTGCTCCGACTGGATTCAATAGTATGGTGACATTTACATGTCTTGAGGGTTTTGCTAGATATGAACCTTGGGTTTACGCCCAAGGAGAGCACTATCTTCTCCTTTTAACAAGACCTTTCTCTAAAAAAGAGGTCAGCTTCACATGCTGGTCTCTGACACAGCTGAAACTCTTTCATGTATTGCACTAGAAATTCAAGCAATTTATACACCAGTTCAGTATGAAGCATCAGCAATCTAATCCAAAATTAGCTTGTATTTCTTCCAAGAATATAATTGTCACACCTATTGTTTAATGTCAGCTTAAGCAGCAGAAAAATCTGAGGGGGGAAGAAATGCTCTTTTACATTACTTACCCTATTGTTGTAAGTATCTGCTCTCTAATTACTAGAATCATTTCCTAAGAAGTGATGATATGTTCAATACTATGCAAAAGACTTAAGAAATCTTAGTCCCTACTCACAGGTGTCTTTGAATGAAACAAGCTGCAAAATACATGGCAAATCCTGTGGTGTTTCTGTGCGTGAAGCTGTTTTTCTGCATCGATCCAGCATCAAACACAGACACCTCTTGGATTCCTTGTCCACTTCAGATAGGATCACCCAACTTCTGTCTCTTCCTGTGATGGAGGGAGTACCGAGAAAAATAGCCCTTGAACTCACTGGCATGAAGGTCTGTGATCTTCAGGGACTTGCTTGGGCAGCAGAGGTGGAAAGCTCATTATTGAGGCTGGTTGCAAAAACATCTCTCAAGATTTGGCCTCATATTTGCTCATCTCTACAGTCTGCATCTAGCCCCCATTTCCTTGACGTATTTCCTTCCCGTGGTCAGAACCCACAAAATAAATAAAGTTAAATAAAAGCTTGACAAATAAAAGTACAATATATAAAGAATATAGATAGATAAATAAATAAATGTGATTAAAAAAATAAAGCTATGAGAAAGAAAGTAGTAGAATGTCATTCGGTTTAAGAGCAGCCGTGACCTATTGGTATCCCCATTTCAGGACCATTCAGCCAGGTCCTAAGCCAGGGTTATATTCTGACAGTTTTGAACATGTTACTGCACCAGTTCTCCTCTTCCTGAGACTGCCATAGGGAGTGCCAGAACTTGTCTCCATCTCAGAATAAAATAGAGCTGAACTTTTCTCTTGGCTCTACCTTCAGTGAGCAAAAGGAGAAGAACACCTAAAAGAGTAAACATACATCTATGTCTTCTCTCATCTCCTGTCTTGCATGGTTTTTCCACCTTGTCACATGCTGAATGTTTGCATTGCAGCATATTCTGACTACTAATAACAATTGCCACTACCCTTGTCTGTCTCACACATGAGCAAAACAAGTGTTGCATATGCATTTTTTTCCATGTTTTTCTAGGTCTGACATGGCCAGAAGGCATAGGGCTGTCCTTGGGCAGTGCTTTCTGTGTTTGGAAAGTGCCTGTGTTGGGCCACTGCTTCAGCTAGTAAAAACAAAACAAAAATATGAAAAACACAATTGAACATGCAATGAAGTTCAGGTTCCAGACCCAGACTGGTTTGTTTTCTGTTCAAGGTCTGAATTCTTCTAATACAGCCCCTGTGTGTACATATGTGTGTGTGTGGTTTGGCTTCAATATTTCCTGGAGGAATGTGTCCACAGAGCTAAACAAAATACCTCCCTGGAGGCAGCTTGTGCTTTACAGTTGCTGCAGCACAGAGAGAAAATCAGATTTTACAAAGAAAGAAATGGAGTACATCCTGCCAGGGTATAAGAAAAGCTTCATGTTCGACCTCATTAATGGTCAAATTATAACATCAAAACCTAGTATTTTATTACAGTGTATTTAGGTGAGGAGCCTTGAAACCTTGTCTATCTCTTTGGGAAAAGAATGGGAGATAAATTTATGGGAATAATCAATATTTTCTAGCTATAAAAGGACTATGACCAGGCACCTTTTCTGAACTGCTCTTTAAATGTGTTCCACATGCTTTGTAAGTTGCTCTTTTCCCCCCAGGCTTGGTCTGTTAACAAAGAGGTGTATTAAATACAGATGAACAAAAAGATCAGCTCCGAGCTTTTCCCTGTGCTTGCAGATGACGATTCCTCTACGGGGCTACTCAGGCCTGACACCAGGTCTCTCTCAATGAGGACTCAGCATCCTTAGAGAGCAACAAATGTATTTAGCCTTTTCCTAGCAAGTTCAGCCCTTGATAGCAAGGCTTAGAAAATGAATCCCACTAAAGATTTTTTTTTTTTGTTCCCACTTTTATCAGAGTATAAAGCTAAACAGAGACAGTTTATTGGCATCAAGAACCAACGCGCTGTTTGGAAATGTAACCTTTCTTTGAAAAGTATGTATAAAGCTGAATCAAAAAGTCTGCTTTGATCACTTCGATACTTGCTTGAATGTTGTTCAGTTTCTTTGGCTCTATACGCTCCATTTCTCTTTGGTGTCAGAGGGAAAATGGTGTGGACAATGCTATCATTCTCTGCCCAGGGCATTGTTTTATTACAGAAGCTCATGTACCTAAATTATGCAATAGGAAGAATTGAAACTGTGTCTTTTTGGCATGGACAAAGTTGATGCCAGCCTTTTTGTCTGTACACAATTAATGAATAAAATGGGTTGATGTTCAGAGTGCGGTTTGTGGTGTGGCAGCTGCTGTGCTGCCTGTACGTGTGCTTTCCCGTTCCCCGGGAGCAAGCTGGGCCTTCCTGAGAGTGCCGCGTAGCTGCGTAGTACTGCTTGCGCAGCAGTTTTAATGCTGTATGCAGGCTGCTGTACTTCCCTGGCCGGTGCACAACCACATTCCTCTCTGGTCTGGATGCCAAGGCCTCCAGCCTCCATTCCAGATAACTGTGGGCTGTCTCCTAGAAAGCCGTGGGCCACTGCCCTGGGCCTATGAAGCTTCATTTTCATATCAGTCAAAGAGATGGATCCTGGTCAGCCGTTAAGGCAGTGCCCACCCCAAAGAGCAGCACAGGAGCAATGTTTCCAGAGCCTGGGCTCTGCAGTCCTTGTGTGCCTGGATTTGTAACATTTTGAGGGACCGGGATGTGTATGCGTAGGGTAGCTGTCTACAGGAGCCCCTCCTGTTCTATGCCTATTTCAGAACTTCACAGTGACAGCTATGGAAAAAGAAGCTGAGAATAAGAGAGGCTGCAATGAGACTGGGGTGCCCTGAGCCTCAGAGCTGGCAGCCAGCATTGCCAGGAGAGCAGAGCAAGAGCCCAGCTAGTGCAAAAGTACTGAACCAACAAGGAAAGGGAGGCAATAGGGAAAAGTCCACATTGCCCCTACTGTCTCATTCACTGAATATTCTTGCCATACTTTCTGCACCCCATGCAGTCTGTATTCATCCTCCTTGACCATGGGTGACCAAACCTGTGTGTAATATGCCAAATGAGAAGATTTCTGCTTGTACACCAGTGTCAATATCCCCTTGTCTCCTTGCTGGCTGTAACTCCTCTGTCACTTCTTAAGATTACACTCACATTTTTCATAGCAATTCTAACTAGAGGCTAATATTCATCCCATGATTAATGAGAAAAGTAGTATGTAGTGATAAACTTAGCACATTTTTGCATCCTCCCTCACTGACGTATAATAAGCTCTCGCATTACAGTAGAAATTCTATTCTAAAACTGATAGCCAAACACTTAATGCTATTGGATTTCATTGTTCCCATTAACCCAGTCTCCAGTGATCTTTATTTATTTATTTCAGCTGTTCTGATATGTTGATACTGGCTTCCAAACTTTTGTTTTCAAGTTGTGTCAGCGGAAGGGCATATGGTAACGCTTGTCACAAAGATAGATCGGAATTAATAAAGATAATGCTTTGGCCATGTGTGTCTTTGTGTTACCTGGAAGTCCTTATTTCGTACAAACTGTTTGATTACAGCATAGACGGTGAATGTATTAACTCCAGAAGATTTAAGGTAAGCAGACAGGGTTTTCCTTTAGTATTGACCCAAGATTACTGGGGAATTGGGCAGCTTCTTTCCCTCTTGTGCACTCACACATGCTTTTATCCTTTTGGGGCTATTTAGTTGAGAAACAATGTTTTAACAAAGAACATTTAAATTGCCCTGCAAACTGTAGCATGACTTTACTCTTGTATACTCTATGTATATGTATATCAGAAGGACACTTTACATTTCAAAAGCAACACACTTCTCACAGGTTTTTTTTTTTTTTTTAAGACGGCTTCTCATTTCAAGGGAGCTTCTCATTTGTAAGGGTAGCATCAGCTCTCAGCAAGAGAGATCACTGCAGTGACTCACTAGCTCTCATTGCCTGTAAGATTGCTTTTTGCCCCAAATGCAGTTTGCCTGGTTTTCAGCTTGGGAAACTTGTTTAAATTCACCAGTGACTTTGCCAGCTAGACAACGACAGCATCAGAGTGTGAATCACACCATTTCAATGGGCTGATTGTGGAATAAATATGAACAGGAACAGTGGGGGGCTGGCTTTTCTTTAGCAGTCAGAGTTTCCTTTTCACTATATGCCCTTAAAATGCCCAGGCAGCCTATTAGCGGAGGGGAAGATTGATAGAATTGCATTTACATTTTAAATCAAGCCAAGCTCTCACTTCCCCAGCCACAACCCTTCTAAAACATCAAACAAACAAACAAACAAAACAAAACAAAACAAGAAAAGTTGCAGCCAAATAAAAAGAGGAAAATAAATGTTCATTTGATTACTCTTCTAATGGAAATTAGCTTCATGGTCCAAAGTTAAAAGTACAGACGTTAAAGACCTCAGCTTGTTCTACACGTGAAAGGCACAACGCTGCAACTGGAGTGATTCTTCACTCAAAATATTTCTCTCTGTGCCATCCCTTGGTGCTCTTCTCAGTACATTACCCAGCTGTAATGTTGTTTCTGTTTGGTATCATTATTGCTCTTTCCTTTTGGGAATAATCAGAAGAGTAAAACAACTTTCTCAAATAAAAGTAGACACGGTGTTGCTGAAAAAGTCCCCCAAGCGACCTGAGTCACCAGACAGTGACTATGAGCACTCATCCCTCCTCTGGCACCAGCTGCCTTGGGCACCCCATGCGAAGGTGAGCTGGGTTAAGAGACACCAGGCGCTATCTAGGAAGCTGCCTGAGAACCAGCCATTCGGACAGGAGCCATTTCGTGTCTCATCCTCTCGTGTGTTCTCAAATTCCCTGTTGAACACTACCCACAGCGAGTTAGAAGGAGGCGAGGTGCTACTGCCTCTGCTCTGCCTCTGCTGGGATGGCAGTGCAAACCTCTGCTGTAGACAAGACCATGCCTCAAGCTACAGTCTTATTACAAAAGACAGTTATCACCTCTATCATGCTACATTTCACAGATCTTCAAACAATTCTGTTCCTAGTCTCCTGACTGAAATACAAACTGAAACTTGCAGAACACTGAGTCACCTGGGAGTCCATTACATGTACTTTAGAAACAGAAGGAGACTTTATTTCCCTTTTTTATTTTTATCAAAAGTGTTTAAAACGGAAAAGTTGCAATGAAGAATGAAATTCTGGTTTAAATGACAAATCTGAAACACAGTCTGGTCTTGACATCAGTTTCTGAGATGCTCAGATATTTTTTTCTTTGTTTAAAGGCAAGTTGACAGAACAAAAATACAATTATTAAGTTTATTGATTTTCTTAAACAGAACGGAACTTCACTTATTTTCATAATTTCTAGGTTTTACCAAGTAGAGAAGTCATCAACTATGGCTTCCTATTTTATGTATTTTTTTTATTCCATAGAAAAGTATTGACACCTGTAACAGGTACTTGCCATATCATTTGATTTTAGGGCACTGACAAAGACGGCTTTGAACCTGCGTTGTGTTTCCAACAGACAGGACTCAGAGAGGCAATACTCCCTGGGTGAACCAAGAAATAATGTATCTGATTTCCTCTTGCTTTGGCTTCCGGGATTTTGTGCTACTAAGGCCAATGATCTGACCACAAGTTTTAATCTAGAGTGAGAACATGGATCTTCAGTAGTCTTTGACTTGTGTCAGTGATTTCTGGGATGGCAGGATGTCTGCTGTTACACTTAAATATGAAAATCAGTGTATAAAAAAGAAAGCAGAACTATGGAGGCACAATGCATTTTTATGGGCCCAGACTTTGCCTTCTCAGCCAGCTGAGTTGAGAATTTATTTTACCTTGTGGTTGTGCTAGCCTGCTGGAAGAGTCGTTGTTTGTATCCAGAAATACACACAGCAACATAAGTTGTGACGTTTGCAGGTTTCTAGGCAAGAATAAATAGAAAAGCGAGCCTGCTAGCATGTTAAGAAGCTACTAAAAAGCTCCTGTGCAGGCTGTAGTTGAGCAGAAAAGTCTCTCTGGGTTTCTGCTTGGGTCGGCCTGGGTTGTTATCCGGAGCTGCACTTCCAGTCTCATCCATTTACTTTATTTTAGTGACATAATGGTTCTGAAAGGTGCAGGAATGCCAGTCCTTGAAAATTAAGTTCCTCGTCTCCTTGCAGATTAACCACAACACAGACAAGAGCTCCTTGGAGGGACAAACTCTGAGAACAGATAGCTCAGACCTTCTGTTTTCTCAGACCTTGAATTCCTCCGTGGGTTTGTATCAGGGCAGATTTGGTGGATGAATACATTTATTTATATCACCTCTGATATGTTCCTTGCTAGCTGACATCATTTTTCATCACACGTGTAATTGGGAAGGGTAGGAAGCTGACCAGCAACAATAAGACCTGGAGCTATCTGCCACATTTGCATGTGCATGGGGAAGGAGAGGGAAGGAGGGCACAGGGAGGGCAGGAAAGCGTGAATAACTTGATTTTACTGCTGAGCACTGCTCTAAACCTGAATGAGGCTTTCTCCCCACGACGCTGTTACTGGGGCCCTGACTTCAATGTTAATAAAACATGGTATTACCTTAAGATAACACACACATGAGTGGTCTCAAAGCCCAGACAGAACACAGACAAGGCACTTGTGTGCTACTGGGAGGGAAGGAGGCAGGCTCAGGGTGCTGGGCTGAAAGCACTGCTGTTATTTCACTGGAGAGGTCTGTGAGTTACTCTGAGGTAAAATTGCCTTTTTCTTAGTAAGGCAGTGAAGGCTTAAGACTCTAAATCCTGCATTACTTGAATCAATAAGCCTTGCAGTCACTGAAAAGAGTATCACTGACAGGGCTAAAACCGCGTAATCTCCCGTCTCCCTGGTGTTGATGGCTGCGTTCCCACAGCGTCCGTGGGAAATACCATTATCCTCATTACACAGACTGCAGCCAAGACACAGGCAAGCCAGGCTATGCCTGCACTGCAGCGACAGATGCTCATGCAGACATCTCTGAGCCGCCCCAGGCACTGCCATCATGCTGAGCCCCATACACCCCAGGAGACTCAGGGGTCTGCTGCCCAATCCCTGCCCCACTGCAAAGGCAGGTCGGACACATCTCCCATGGAGAGGGCTAGTACATACAGCCAGTGTCAGTGTTTCAGTCACTCATCTGTGGCAGCACAAGGAAATTATTCCTGTTTCCTGGCCCTGCCGGGCTGTCCTGTCTCTGTCCTGGATCACAGGACTCCCCATTTCCATATGTTTTCCTGCAGGAAAAGTGCCTGGTGCCAGGCTCGTGATGGCAAGACCTCCAGATTCATATCATCTCATTTCTTTTTCTGACTCAGATGGCTTAGCTGCTTCAGCAACCATTTTATCTAAGAACAGAGTCTTGAGCAGTAACATCTGTTTCCTCAATATATATGTAAATTTTTAAAAATAACAACAGCAGAGTAGGAAAAAAAGGCGCCGTTACCACTGAGCTGGTGGAGAGTTTATTTGCTTAACTCTCACGGGGTCATGATATTGCAACACCGATCCAGCAACAGTTCCTGCCTGCCTTGTGTATTGCCCAGAGCTTGGCCAAGCCATGCAGATCACCAGCAGAGATTTATTACTAGCATGAGAGAGGAAAGGAGACACCGTTGTGCTGTACATGGCTTCTTTCTGTATGGGGAAGCTGTCAGCATGGTGTAACAGCACCCTTGAGACCCAGGGCAAGGTGTGAGGCTTCACGACCCCATCCCAATATTCAGCGCTGATGTCTATGAAGTGGCTCAACAAAGCGCACTGCTGCGCCATGAGGGAAAACACAACAGCCAGACAAGGCCTTAACCAAACAGCAAGGGTTTCCAAAAAGTCTGTGAACATGTCTTCTGTGGTGAGATTGAAGTTTGCAGGGCAGTTTAGCTCTGCTCTGAAACAAGAAGGCACCATTGCCACAACAGCCAGTTGAGTCACAGGGCTTTGAATCGCGTCTTAAATACACAAAGCTTTCTCTGTAAAGTGCTATTTTACTTTTCTTTCCTATTTTTCAGTATATCAGAAGCTCATTTCATGAGGTGTCTCATGGCAGCCCCCGACTATTTTAAAATAAACATTTTCATGAAACAAGTAGATTTTGGTATTGGGAAGTCAGCAACTTGAAAGGGCTTTTGTCAAAAGTTGATGGAGGCCCTGGTAGACTGTTCAAACATGGGAGGAATTTCTGCCTGCATAGTGAGTCCTTTGACTTTTAGAAAAATATTATTGTTTGAGTTTTCAGTAACTTGGAAGCAAAAGGACAACATCACACAAAAAAAATATTCAAAAATTTTACACAGTTATGTCATGATAGGCTTCTAATTTTCCTTTAAGCCCATGTGTCTGTTTTTGCTATGGAATATTCCTTATAAGAGTAAATACATGCACTATAAATAGCAGTTGGGGCTGTAATGACATCATCAGCCTCAAGAGTTGCTGCAAAATGCAGAGAGTATGTGTCTTGAGCCCTGGGAGCCCTGACATGCTCACTGAAATGAGGAGTATGGCAAACATGCATCTGTGGTGGAGGTGGCCATGTCACAATCATCACAGATATGATAGTACTGATTGACTCCTGCTGTGCTCCCTTCCCACGCCAGTCTGAGCCTTGTTCCACTGACTGGGAGGGCAGTAAATAACACCTTCTCCATAGAGGCAATCCTTAGGTGAGTTTTACCTCTTAATATATTCTGATCTTGGCCCCTTCCCCTCCTGTAGCACTAAAGACTATTTCCATGTCCATTTTTAGTATTGCCTCTAAGGTGCTATTAGTCTTTGTGAAGAACAGCTTGTGTCTCTCTGTTAAAGCCCTTCTCTGCCTAAGGCAGGGTATACATGAGAATGAGTAAGTGTCTTTGCATGAGTGACAGGATAAAACTAGCCACTGGAAAGGGAGTCTGGCGTTTCAAGGCCTTTAGTGAGTGTGTGTCTGGTTCAGAGCTGTGCCTTACACTGAAAGATCTTCCAGTGCCTGGTGTCACTAGCAAGTTCTCTGGAAGTCACCAGTGAGCTTCTTATAGAGAAAGAAGTTATTTCCTCATATCTGGACTATAAATTTAATGTATTCATAGCTCAAGGATAAACTTGCTGATGAGATACAAATAGAAAATACTGAGAATGAAGTATTTGTAATTTTTTAACTGAGTTGCATATTTTGCATGCTGAGATGTGTAGAAGTGCTGATGAGCTAATAGATGTTGGAAAATATCCATCTGGGCCAGAGTCAACTTTGCGTGTAATCTGGCCCAGAGAGAAGATTTAGGTGTGGAAATTATACTCTGGTCCTTCCTTTAAACAGAAACAAACAAACAAACAAACAAACAAAATTAAAAAAGAAGCCCCTTCCCTTTTCCCTAGTATTTCTCAGAGCAGCTCATTTTTGTTTGACTAATTTTTTGACATCTATCACTGATGGCTTTCCTTCAGTTAGTTTATATGGGATCAAAGAGAAACCACAAAGCATGAATACTATAGCTGAGCAAAAACTTCAGAGCAAATTACTTCAGCAATTTTGCTGCTTCGTTTGTTTGTTTTTTTTTTTTTTGGAGGGGGGTGTTTGTTGTTTGGTTGTATTTTTAAAATTTGGTTAAATGAGGCCTGGATCCAGCCTTTGCTTTGCTATCTTGTCCAGGATGGGCTTGGATGCTCAGCAAGTCATTGCATTTCCTGTCCTACAGCAGAAACTCAATGGGTGGATCGTTTCCCTACATGTTGGATGCAAAGCATCTCTACAAGTGTGTAGGCCTGAGCAAGTCTCATCTCTGAGGACAAGCATCATGAGTATGCTGGCTGTAAGTCTGGGCCCAGACAGAGTCCAAGTGCCAAGGCATGAATGGTGGGTGGCAGTTCTTTCTTCCCCTTCCCTTTGCCACTATTGCAGAATATGCCATCCAAACCAACACCAAGCATCTTCAGTATCTGAGGAAGAAATTAATTCCAGGTCTCACAATTTCTGGTTAAAACTTGTAAAAACTCAGTGTTAGGAATTTCTTCTTCTGAATGTCATCTTGGAGCTGAGGGCTGTGACTGCAACAGGTGGCATTCGGGGCTCACATCAGGCTCCCTCAGACATGACCACTGGGTGAGGCTTTTGGTGGCATGGGTCTTGCACCCCAGCTTGGGAGACAAGGTATTATGTTGGGCTGTAGGGAGCTTGCCCCTCTGCCCTGGGCAACCAGTGTACAGCTTTGGTCATAATGTAACTCCAAATCAGTGTTGACACCTCTCACATTTTCTCATCCTAAAGAGAGATTTTTAAATAGCTTTCAGCTGCCTGAATATGACCAGGACATAGAACTTGGAGAGATGTTTTGCTGGCATTTTATGCCAAAGAATAGCCCCAAGGTCACATTTGTTGAAGGAACTTTCACATCTAACTATCTTTTAGAACTTGTTCCATAGTAATTAATTGTATCTTGAAAGTCACTACTGTAGGCTTAATATAGGTGAAATACCAAGAAAGAAAATATTGCTTGCATTTCAAAAAAATAAAGCTTTGTTTTTTAGACATCTTTAGCAGCAGCTGGATTGTTTTGTTCCTGTACTGGGAGAGCATTTACATTGTTCAGAAGACTGCTCTTCTGGCAGAGCAACTACCTTTTAGCAGCTTGCCAAATGACAATGGGATAGAAGGATAATATTTCACTGCTACGCCCCACCCCCTCCCCGCCCGGTTAGTCTTTGCAGTAATGAGATGGTGATTAAGAGCCCGTTTCTTTACCAGCAAGGCTCACAGTAAGTAGCATCCTTTCCTTGGACATGCTGTAGGTATCTGTGTTTAGATTGGTGATCCAGCTGCTCAGGGCCATCTCAGGTTTCCTGTCTTCCTCTGGCTTCTCCATTCACTTGTCTTGGCAACTCTCCTTTCTGAAAATAAGGCCCAGCAGCCCATGCACCAAGGAAAGCCCTAAAGTCCCTATCACCAGGACTCCCAAATTTTCATTCCTCTCCTTTTCTCTTTAACTTGATGTCACTCACCAATTGTTCTTTGTGAAAGTGAATAAATGTATAACAAGACAGTAGCATGCAGCTCCTTCCCTGTTACCTCCAGGTGTTTTGTTGTATTTAAGTCAGGGTCCTCTGCGATTTATGGAATAGCTCTTTCCCCCAAAGCTAGTTTCCAAGACTTTTATTTTCTCTCTAAAGCAGCCAGTAGGAAGCCCCTTTCTTGTGTTCAGCCATTTCCCCTTCTCTCACCTTCGGATGAAGCTTCCTGAGCTGCTGCAATACCAGGGCATCACAGTGTTTCATCACATACTTTACTATTTTCACTGATACCTAACTAGAATCTGAATTTGAAGGGTGGTGTGGGGATTATCTTTTTTTTTGGGGGGGGAGGTGGGGGTGGAATGTGGGGGAAGAGTAACTTGTGCAATAACCAGCTCTTCATTCTAGGGTACCTTCATTTTATAGGACAATTAACATATTAGAATAACATATGTTCAGCCTCACGACTATATCCCAACATCTGGATTTCTCAGCTCCATCTGGCATCTAATAAAAGAACAGAGCCTCATAAATTTGACTCAGAAAGCAAAATGTTTTTAATACATTTATGACAGCCATATAGAGAGGTATTCATTCAGTTTGAGACCACAAATGTATAAAGACACAGGTCTCCCAAAGAGCTCATGACAAGCACTATTGTTTTGATGAAGAAACTGAGTATCTGCATAACTTGAGCAAATTGTGCTGGATGTCTGAGTTTCCTTTATAGCAGCAACCTTTCAGACCTGCTAAGGACGATAAGCAAGTGTGATTGACACAGCTTGTATACCTCTCTATCTATAGACAATGTAGTCCCACAGCTGTACATCATATTCTCAAGAAAAAGGTATGTATGCCAATGCAGATACAGGATGAGGGCCTACAATCCTTTGATAACCCTGCGCTGTTTCTTACGCACACTTTTGCTTTAGATGCTCACCCTGTCCTTTTCTTTCAGGAATGAAAAGTGCAAGCAGTGTTTGTTTTTGTTATCCTTACTCCCTCCTTTCCCTGCTCAGGGCAGGAAAGCATTAGCAGCTCTGCTCATAGGTTGGCAGGAAATTTAAAATAGCAGCAAGCTGCTGCTTGGACCACCCCCAGGCTTTTTTTTTTTTTTTTTCCTGTTGATGCAGAAGACTATTTAATTGGGGACTGACTTGTCAAACTTACTAGTTGACGCTTACCAGTAGCTGCCTAATCACAGAGATTTTTTTATCTCCTTTTTTTTCTCCTCCATCAGTAAAACTCCCCACAATGAAGATGCTGCTGAGCCTGGTTGTTCTGCTCTCTGCTGCCCTGTTAGCCAGCACAGCCCCTCCAACTTGCTACTCGAGGGTGTTGTCTCTGAGCAAAGAAATCACGGAGTCCTTCAAGGAGTTACAAACCTCCAAAGCTGTGGTGAGTCTAACTAAAAACTGCTCCTGCAGAGATGTTGTGGGTTGCTTGCTTCTGACACAAATTTCTCTCAAAACAAAATTGCAGTGGGTTTTTCTTCTTTCCTTCAGGACTCATGTGTGGAGATGCTGCCCAAGCTGTACTTGGATATACATGTAAGTTTTCACGCTTCTTTTTTACTGCTGTACAGTAAAAGCAGATAATGAAAAAAGAGAATAGGTCTTAAGATTGTACCCTGGAAGAGTGGTTTGAAATTAACTTTTAGAAGCTTAATTAACTTTAGAAATTTGTTCCAAAAAAAAAACCCAACCACTAAACAAACAAACAAACCCTCATTTTAAACCTTATTAAAATCCCTGTGAAGCTTTTGATTTTACTTGTTTAAAAATTAAAAAATTAGGAAATCAGTATTTTGATGACCATTTGTACATTACTGATTTATTGTGACAGAGCCTTTTCACACATAAAGTATGTGCAGCAAAACTTTGAATAATAGTTTCAAAGGAGTAATACAGAATCAATTTTCTTCACTTAATAGGTCAATTTCATTTTATATCACAAGAGGGTCCTGGCACTGTGGCTTTAATAAAAAGAAGTGCAGGAATACTGTGCTGGCTTTTCCTGGTTTAAATAGGGACTTGTTGGATCCAGAAAGGAAAAGTATGCCTAGGGATATGGAAGTGTGATACTGAGAAGTAGTATTCATCTCCCAGCAAAGACAAAATAGCCTTCTGCACACACAGTTTATGTCATAGTGTTCTGCCCTGAGATATTCAATGCATTTTGCTTCTTTTCCCAGTGCTCCTCTGAGTAACTAAAATGTAGACAGTATCAGACAAAGCAAGAGATGTCTGACACATTTTGCCAGAGGCAACTGCACCATCAATTCCTGCAAGTCAGGACCCTCTAGATCCCAATCCTTCAGCTGACAGTGCCTCTCTTCATTGCAAAGGCCAAGCAGTGGCAGTCCAGCGACTCAGTTTCCCTTGCTTTAAAAGGACGAGGACCTGTTTCACAAGGACATTGTTATATTCATGTTGGCTGTGCTTTATTTTGATAGGGCAAAGGTAAAAATTACTCTGGAAAAAAATATTGCCCAATGCTTGCTGTATTGTCTGTTGCACAGGAGCAGAGGAATCAGTCTGTGAGACCTTGATAATCTGTTCACCAGCTAAATCATGTGCTTTCTTAAAGTGAGAGTGTGCAGCTACTCTGTAGGTAACAGCATCTAGTATAGGAGCAGATTTGCTTGTATTGGCATTGCTGCTGCCTAATGCATGTGAGAAATAAGCTGGCAGACCAAAACTCTGTCTATGCACTTTTCCAAGCCCAATTTAAACCAAAACATCTTTGTTATGAAATTCTGATGGTGAATTTTCCTAACTAAAGGTTACATAGATTACACTTACATAGAGGCAGGAATTCAAGGTTCTCACATAGGCAGTAAGAATTTTGTAAGTGGTGGACAAGAAACATAAATCTGTGTTTGTGCAGGGTTACACATACCTCTTTTGCGTGCTTTGCAGAATTACTGTGTCTTGGCAAAACTCCGTGATTTTGTGGCCTACCCCAGATGTGAGAGAGTGCTTGAAGTGAGTGAGCTGAAGGAAAAAGCCCGGAGCCTGTACACCATCATGATCTCCTACTGCAGAAGGGTAGGTCAAGATGCATGCACAGGGACATATTCTCTGCTTTGAGCCCCCTCTGTCTCCATGTGGTCCCCTGACTTCAGCAAAACAGGATAAGGGCCTGAGCTTCTCAGCATTGTGCTATCTTCTGCCCTCCTCCACATAAAAGTTAGCCTTTCTTTTTGTTTCTCCAGGACTTGGTGTTCCTCACTGACGACTGTAATGTTCTGGAAAATCCTATTCTGCCTCCCATTGAGCCCTCTGTTATTGAGAGCTAAGAGGAAGTCAGCCCAAAAGTTGTACCTGGGAAATTTTCAAGGAGACAAAAGAGTCAACATATGTGTACATGGACAACTACAACATTAACAGCTAAGATCTTTCTCAAGCACACTAACAATATTATCTCCAACCTACCCATTTTTCTCAGCCTTGGCAGGAAATGTACCGCATGCCTTACATACCTACTGAGCTGCTAGAAGAACTATGGTTAGAGAGCAGTTTTTCATTTGGCAAGGTATGATATTTCAACTTTGCCAAGTGTATGAAGTATGTTTTGTTTAAACATTAGATACTAGAGCTTTTTTTTTTTACTTTTATGAATAACTGTATTCATATAAAGAAAATACATTATGATCAATATTCTACCCTGACTTAGCAGTTCTGCTTTTATTAGATGGGCTTGGAAGGGACCACATTTGTTTTTGTGAAAGTGTTTGATAGGGGAAGTGTAACTCTGTACTGGTTGTTGTCTCTCTTCATAGTTTACATACATATGACGATGATAGTTTTTGATGTCAGACTTTTAATAAAAGAGGTGAAAGTAGCCTGTCTGTGGAAAATTAAATAAAAATAGTCTTCTAACCCAAGGTGCTTGTGTTACATCATGTCTTTCAAGATCAACTCAAAAGGTGTCATTCTTACAAATTTACTTTTCACAGTCACTTGCAAGTTGTTTTTCACAGCGTAAGCCATCTTTAGCTTTGTTTCCATAGTAATGCATGCTTTGCTGCATCTGCATGATTTGACAGTACCTAAGTTTCTACTGAGAGATTCTTTTCCTTACTGTAAACAGTTTCCTTGATGAAATTAGTGGAATTTTTAAAAATACTGTTTCTGTGTTGTGAAAATGTAAGTTGTGAGGCAGTGGCTCAGAAACCTATTAAATATTTGGTCAGATTGCTGTGTTTCTAAGACAAAGCCCATGTAGTGAGCTACTGAGATTAATAAAATTTCCAAATAATAGTTCTGGACTCATGGGTATCTTCAGTCTCTGCAGAACATGAGACCTTCACACCTGGCAGCTCTTTGGAACCAAGAGCTTTGGAAAGAAAATTTCTTGCCCATATTCTTGAAAGCAGTTGCTATTATCCCAGAGAATTGCTTCCCTCTGTAAAAGTTGTTCCACCTTCTGTTATATAGTATTCACTAGTTGGTCATCTGCAGCACAGCCATTTCTGGTGACTTGGTCAGTGATCTCACCATGTTTTATAAAAACCCCATTTTCTGTAATCACAGGATTATGTGACAGTCTCAGCACTTCTATCATCTTGTCACCCCAGTGAATATCTGAAAGTATAAAGCAAAGTGATTGACAAGGCTTATAGAAATAAGTGAAACATAACATTAATTCAAAACAAAAAACGTGTGTGGAGACAGAAGGGGTTTTCTCTATTTTTTAATTATCCAGTTCTGTGGAAACTATTAATCTGATTTTAGCTGTAGAAGATTTTACTATCCTATTGAACCACAGAATAAGGATAGGAAAGACTGAACCCAGGAGAGATGTGGGATGAAAACAAACAAGTGTTTTTTTTTAAGTTTCTTTCAAATCTAAATGTAAATTAAAAGAATGGGCCTGTCAAACTTTGTACTTATCTCCTGAAGGTGCTAGCACTACCACAGCAGCACACAGGGGTTCCCACTCAGGTGCCTCTACAGGCATCTGGGCATCTTGTAGACAGAGCAGCATATTCAACAATTTGATCTAGCACCAGGGTGAACTCAGAAAAGTGCAGCAGTTCAGATAGCCCTACTGTCATAAAAATCATTGCTTAGTTTGTCTTTTAGGATTATTCTCCTCTCCAAGCCTCTATATAAGTTCCTACACACTCCAAAGTTACCAATGCCATTTTTTCTGCATCACCTAGACAAACCCAAGGCCGCCCAACATCAATCATATCCTGGAATAAAAGCAGCTATTAGCACACTGGCAGGGAGCCTGATAACCACATAGGGAGAGTGTAAGCACTGGCAGCTTCTGGGCTCAAGGAGAAATGCAGGTGGAGTTGAACTATTTGCTGTCAGATTCCACATGCAAGTTTTTCCTCCCTCTAATCAGGGGCTCAGCCACTGCCTGGGGAAGCACATAGCACTGGGTTAACATCCAGGCCTAAATGCTTCCATACAAGTACCATCACAGCCCCTGTTTTTCATACCTTTATGCAAAGACAGACATGGACATACCTTGCAAGAAAGTGTGGAGTGGTCACCACAGGCCAGGGTGTTTGCAGAACTAACCCAGGGACTGGACAGTAGGTGTGTTTGGAAGCTGGCAGCAGCAGCTGTTAAATTTTGGTACTTTTTTCATCTCCAGATGTCACGAGTTTTGAACACAGGCCTGTTGTTAAGCTTGCATTGTGACTTGGCAAGCAAACTGCAGAGCAGGACGCGTTTCCTATCCCTCAGAAACCTACACATCTCTGTCCCTAGAACTGGACCTTGGGTGAAGTCTGTGCAGGAAACCACGGCAATTCTACCGCTGCTTCCTTCCTGTTGCATGGACACACATTTTCTGAAACGGAGTATTCAGTGAGGATTTTCTGATGGATCTTCTCCTAACCCCTCTTTATCCTGCTTTATTGCAGTAAATAAGCCCTCCCTAGTCCGTTTTGATGGCACTCATGACCCTAACACCAGATTTCTGCTGTATTCCTATTCTTTAGACCAATTCCAAATATATTATCTCCTGCTTTAGAATGATTATATTTGCAAGGAAAATGTAGCCTAATTTCTTTAGGACAAAATATATTGCAAGAAGTCTTTGAAATTTGAGACAGATTAGAAATCATTACTTCATTTGAATCTCTCAAGGTAGTAACTTTAGCCTTTCCATGACTGACAAGGACACACAGTCTGCAATACACTATTAGCATGGTTACTTACCAGCAGCACAGTTCTGTGCTCTTGCAACCTACTTCTGCAGAAGCTGAGGAAAGCAACTAGATGCTTTGGGAACTGTACATACTTGAATGGACCTCAAAAGCCTATCATACATTTGCAGATGCTGTATATTTTATTCCCAGAATCAGGTTTGTCTGGTCGTTGGTGTGCTTTTACACCAAGTGTATTCCCTGTGGTTTATGCTGTGACTCTTTTCTCAATCTCATATGTCATTTTTAATGGAAAGTGTGTTGAAAGCAAAGCTATGCTCTTTCAATTCACAGTAACCTGCTGTCACTCAGACTGTCTTAATGAGATTTGTGATTAGATGAATCCTTTTTATGAACTGCATCATCTTCTGGATTGTCACGGTCCAGAGAAAAAAAAAAACACTGATAAAGAGATTTAATCTACTTGTAATTTGCCAGGAAATTATCCACTTCTATCATTCAGTAAGACAGCAAGTTTACCAACTTTTTAATTTACCATTATACCAGGTATATAAAGACCATTGGAACCATTCATGCAGCTGGGAATTTATTCCTGCAGCACAGCAGCTCATGCTTATTATGGCCCCAGTCAACAGGGAGATTGTGAAGGGATTAAGAAAGATGTGTTTGTTGTAATATGCCAGCTGGCATCTTGCCTAGTTACTGCAGAATATTACTAAAAGCACATCATTAAGAAACTGCACTCAGTTCATACAAGCATTAGGGAAGAATTGCAGAAAAACAAAGCATCTGCCGTTTTCTTTCCTGTTGAGGGAGGTACGTTGGGAGGATCAATCAATCCTAGGACTTGGTTTCCTTTTGCAGACTTTTCTCTATCTGTAAGAATCCTCAATAAAAAGCAGTCCCAGGGCTCACAGTATCATCTGGAATCCCAATGCAGTCAAAATGGTAAGTCTTGGGGACTGTGTCTGAAAATTTATTCTAATACATAAATTCCAAATTTTATATTATGGATTTTATTAGAACCAGCTCCTATCCCATCTCTTTTGTTACAGTATATGTCACAGGGGCTTTCCTAAAGTATACATTCTGATTACTAACTCCTCATACACTGTTTTTCAGTGAAACCAGGCTAGGGGTGAGACCCAGAAAATATCTAATCCTCAGGATATCTACTCCTCCATGTCAGGAAAGATGGCAGCCTTTCAGCAGATGTCCTTGTTATCCAATGCGACAAGGCTCTCCACTGATGTCTTGTAACATGTAACTTGTTACTAATTAGTAGGGCACAAATTAAATGTGGTCTTCTGGAAAAAAAGAAAGGAAAAAAAAGAGGGGGTGGGGAGGAGGGCAAAATAACCCCAGTAAAGTAGTACTGGGGAGGACTATGAACTGCTGGGTTGTACGCTTTTTGGAGTGGGGCTTTCGTTTGTCCAAACACCAGATTTGAGAGTGCCCATTTTTCCATTGCACCTTTCCCTGCAAGATGTGTGTGTCATCTGCAGGTTGAGCTAATGGATACCCACACAGATTCTCAACAAATTTGCTACAATGTTAAAGTATTTTAAATAACGTTATCCTATAAATATTTAACCATTATACTTTAAACAGTACTTTTTTTCCATATTGTAATCTTCACATCTTCTGAAAGTATGACAACACAAGTAAAAATCACAATGGACAAGTTTTACTAACTTTATTTGTGCAACATTTTGTTCGCACTTTTCTTTCAGGCTTTCTATGTCCAAGATCTTCTTGACTCCAAAGATCTTACTGTTGGCCTGCCAGCACAAAGAAAAAACGAAACCAGTCTGGCATGGTCTCATTATCAAAAGATTTTTCATAGTCTGTGTTTCCTCAGCATAGGGTAAATGTATATCCTTAGGTAAACAATACAGTGATGAACAGAAAACAAATTAAAATAACTATCCTTTGATAGATAGACAAAAACATATGTATATATCCTGAAATCCTGTTTTATGCTCACAGGTCTACACAGAGGAGGTCTTCAGACAGATAAGAGTATTTTTAAGCCAAACAGAGAGCAGGGCAGGGAGGGGAGAAAAGAGAAAAAAAAAACAACTCTCCAAAGATGTTTCGCAATAGATTGAAATATATTGATATTACTTCATTAATATTCAAACCTTACAGAAGAAAGAAAGCCAAAGTCATATAACAAGAAAGAAGCCCCTCACCTCCTAATGCATTCCTTGAGTCCAAGACTAGCCTGGCTATCCCAGGTCATTCCTGATAGCAGTTTGCCTGAAAAATTTTAAGAAAAAGTTGATCTAGCAAGCCCACGGCAGTTCAATCCATTCCAGGCTCCACTTTTGTTACAAAGCTTTACCTGATACTCAATTTGTCCTCTCAAATCTTAAGCCCATTGCCTCCTGCTTTGTTCAGCACAGAAATGGGGATTGGATTGTTCTTTTTTTTCATCTTTGAGCAGACATCAGTACAATTGAAGACTTTTTCCTCTCTCTCCCTACTCAGCAAATCCAATTCTTTCAATCTTTCTTCATTGATCAGAGGTCTAGAAAACATGACCCTTCTGGTTGCCTTTTCTTCTAGCTCTATCCACTTGGTTCCCACCCTTTTTGAAGCAAAGTGCTCAAAGTTAAATATAGATGTCCAGCTGAGGCTTTATCAATGTCAAGTAGTGTAGAAAGAAAGATTTATCAGTAATGTTCTGACAACAGTAGATTATAAATAAAATAAAACCCAAAATCTCCAATAATCTGGAGACGTTTTTCCACTTTTTAATTTAAATTTTAAGATCAACATAGGAAGTTAGAGTACAAGTTGGCTTCACTTCTCTACAGTGAAGAGTATGTTTGGGGGAAAACATAATAAAACCCAACAGATCCTGATGGATTTTTAATATGTTTTTTAATTTCACATGGACTCTACAAAGTGATCAACACCTCCTCCTTCTCAAGATGCTGTTCCAGCTCTGAGGCTGTTGAATCCTGACAGAACTGAGCCATGGCAAAACTGAGGATGCAAGATTACTCCAGATTAAATGTCTTTACACCTTTCTCTGGCACTCTCTGACAGGAAACAGCTCACGACCTAATTGCTAAACACTTGTCTTCCTAACTAGGGTGGCTGCAGCCAAGGTACCTTTTGGTAACACTTGCTGGTCCATGCTATCTCCTGGACAACATCCAAAACAGGTTTGGAAGAAAAGCATCCGCTCCAGGTCAATACCATGCACAGAACTGTTATGAAAACTTCCATGTATAGCCAGGCAGGGCTAATACCTGGAAATGTTCGTAACATGGAGCAAATACATCACTGCTTTTGGAGCGCAGCGGTTCACTTGTTCTCCTGGGAGGAGAGCTGTGCTTTCCAGATTGTTAATGCATTTCATATTAGTATTGAATTAGAACACAAACCCTGAAGCAGTTCAGGCAACAGACCCCAAACCTGCTCAGTTTCCTTATGGCTTTTCCATAAGGGTAAGTACCCGGTAAATGAGTCAGAAAGGTGATATTCGTGTTGAGAGAGAAAGGGAAGCAAGAATGGCATTTTAAGTAAACCAAAGTCTGACAGAAGCACTTCAAGCAACCTAGGATCACGACTTATTGGTTGGTTGGTTGTTTTCTACTGTTCTGTACAGAGGAAGTTTTTTCTGCAGTTGCAGAATTTAAGCTATTTCTCTCCACTCTGAGTTCTCTGAGGTCCAATAAACCCTTGGCTGTTGCTGCCTTCTTATGACAGCTAGACAGCCAGAAGATGTGAGCTTGGAAAGCAGGCTGTTTATCAAAAATTTTTGCTTGATCAGGACACAGAGGCCAGATCAAGGAAGCAAATACACTCAGGCTGTTCTGTAGCCTCCCTTTCTAGTGAATAGGAGCAGTCTCTGGGTCCGTAACCCCAGGCACTCACCATACATCTGGGAATTATTTGCATTTTATGCATCCAAGCACTTCTGTTTACCTTTTAATTGCTATAAAGTGTATTGTTTGCTTTAGTGTCCTCTGAAATTTTAATAACAAGATAGAATTTTTAATCATTTTGGTTTTTTAAGAAAACCTAGGAATTCAGTTCTTGAACTAAAGCATGTCATGAGTATCTTTCATTAAGCCGTTACACTGCACTGGGTCGTACAGCCTGGGGCCTGGCACACAACCAACTAGCGCAGTTCAGAGCTGAGCTAACCCACAGGTATTGCTGGGGGTATGGCAGACAGTTGCATTCAGGTAGCACCTTTCTTCACTCAGCACTTTTATTCCCTTTAAATATCACTGTCTTATTTTTATTAAGGATTTTAATGTGTAGTCCTAGGAGCTATGGTCTAAGCTTTGCCAGGCCTTGTATGGACACCAGGAGAAAGACCACGGCCAAATTACTTGCAACCAGGGGTACATATGCCATCCCTGAAGTCCTATGCATAAAAGGTAAAAAATTACATGAAGTGACACAGGAAAAAGGAAGAATGACACAGCATGCCAGTCTGCAGGAGGGGCAAGCCTGGGCAAACTTCCACCATGGCTGCAAAGAGCAGCCAGAAGCTCAGAGCCACATCTTCTCGCTCTCCCACCACCTTATACACTGCTCAGCCCTTGTGAGAACAAATCAGCTTATCTCATTGTGTAAGATAAACCTGACAAAGCCTTGTCTTTTGAACATGATCTTCAGGGTCTAAAGTTTTTAACTGATCCTAAAGGTCCCTCAGTCACTTTGCCTGAAGAGAAGGAATAGAATGTGGATGGTAGGGAAGAGGAGCCAAGCAAAAGCATCTCATGCCTTTGTTTGTTCAAAGAAAGATTGTTCAGTTTCTGTAAAACTGTTTTCCTCTATCAACTGCAAATGCATCAGACTTCCTCCAGTATTCCGTAATGGCATTTTATCACTTATGTCCTCACAAAATGGTCTTATTCAGAAGAGAAATTATGCAAATAAAAACATTTCTAATCATCACTGCCTTCAAAGGAGGACAACAAAGAGTTGCTCTCAAGAAAATCTATTGATAAGGGTAATTATGTTATTAGGCTTTCTCATCTATCTCTTCATACATACAGTAATTACTTCCAACTTAGAATCGTTTGTCAGCATAGCATAAAAATCTGGATAAAGATGTAGACAGGTAAAGAAAAGATCATGAAGTGCTTTATGTACATTAATTACACCTCATAATACCTCTGACAACTCAGAAAGAGATTATTAAATTTAGGCATTAATGGCTCTAAATCAGACTGCTTATTTAGTTATTTAAGTGCAGTTTTGAGGATCTACATATGAACACTATGGCAATAAACAGCTCGCCTGGGATCAGAAAATAAATTTATGACAGTGCCAAAAACAAAGCTTATGCCCTTTGAGCCTCCTTCTCCAGGACTCTGAGCATAGCCTTTAGCCACACGTCCTCACACAGTCTCGGAGTGGCTCTTGTACTTTCTGACAATCAGTATTTTACACAACAGTCAAATGGATTACTCTTTCATTGTGTCTGGCAAGCTTTTGACCAAAGCTAGATTTGCAGTCCAAATTTAAAATGGATTCTTATTGTATATGCCAGAACTGGTTTGAAGAAATATTTCCTCCCTAATAAAGCTCTTGTCAAGACAATAAAAGGCCAGTCTATTTTCTGTAATATGTATCTCCCAGTGGCTTATATGGGACACATGATACTGAAAAGCAAAGACCTAATTGTCATAGGAAAATGTACTTGAAAAATTGCTTTTTGGAAAGAATACCATTCAAAATCCAGCAGCACACAACTTCAGGACAGTTATGGATTCTGAAAAATTGTTGAAAACCCGCAGAACATTAACAAACCATTTAACCTGGATCCCCAAAAGAACAATGATTTGTTATTAATGTCTTCAAAAGCCCATTCTGCACCCACCACCACTGAGAGTGTATGATGGAAATGTCTCCATATACTTCACATGGTTATAGTCAGACAGCTAGACTGTATGATAAGGCTTCTTCTCTCTTTTACCTAGGCAGCCAGATGAAATTTCCTACAATAACACCACTGAACACGTGGTGAAAGACAAGACGCCCATTGGGATCACCATCTGCAAATCAGTTAAAAAATTAGGAAAAGGAACTATCATTTTGAAAGTGTTAATTGCAGTCTTAACAAACACTGTTTTTTTTTTTAATTGTTTGAAGTGGGATGCCTACTGGATGTTAGGATATGTTACCAAGAGCCCAGGATTCAGACCAGATCAAATAACTGATGCTGGTAAATAGTAAATAGGCAGTGATGTTTCCTTTTATACAACTATGCACAATAGTCAATACCAAGATCTTGCTACAAATACGCATCGCAGCTAATGGCATGTTCTGCCTTAGTGCAATTGCTGTAGCACTAGATGCATTGGGGATGCCTTTACTGGGGAACACTCATAAAGAAATCTGTGAAAGGAGAAAGACTTCAAAAACCCATGGAACTACCCACATGTCAGCTATGCTGAAAGATTACTCGAAGCCTAGGTCCAGGCTCCATACCTAGTCATGTGCTGTAAGATACCGTTATGCCATGCAGTTTACATTGCTTATTCTTACTGGGCTTTCCTGATGGTTTGGCTCCACTACCCCCTGTTGTAAAATCTGTCTGATGTGAGCAGAGAAAATGTTTCCTTTCATTCCACCAAAGCAGAGGTTCAAATCTAGCCTTTCTTCACTGTCACAATGCAGAAATTTCCTTAGATCGTTAACTGTGTTCATTTAGGCCAAACTGCAATGTCTCTGCCCTATAGGTAGTGATCAGACTCTGTGCTGCAGTGTGCGTGTTCCCTGACTCCAGTGATCACGGGTATCCGGCTATAGATCTATCGCTCTGTCTCAGAGCAGCTGGACAGCCAGGACATCTTGCTGTGGTGGGGAACTTCTCACCCGGCTCTGCACTCAGAAGGAAACCTACAGAGGGAGATACATACACAAACATCCTCCACCTTCCCCATCACTCATACTCTCATGTGAGTTAGCACCATGCTAAAACTTACTGAAAGAGCCTGAATGGATCAGGTATATTAAAAAAAAATAAATAAAAACAAAGAAAAACCTAGGTACTCTTTTATTATTGCTATGTGAAGCAAGTTGACCTGTTAAACTATAAGTGATTCTTGTTCACTGCTTCAACTGGGGAAACAGACACAGTGTCTCAGCATCTGAGTCACTGAGATGGACTACAGAGGCCCAGCAGAAGCACAGCTATCAACTTTGAAAACTGCCTGAGTACTACAGAAGTTTTAATGGCACATTTATGACAAAAAACAGAGAAGTTGACAATAACTTACACTGTTCAGGCCAGGATTTTTGTAAACTTAGGCTCCCCCTTAAGAGACTGTGCTGATTTGTGCAAACAAGCTTCACAATCAAGCTGATCAAGCATTGCACCATTTTTGCTTTTGATCTGTCCACAATTTTATGACTTCTACCCACCAAGTCAGATTGCAAAGTTAGAAAGCTGCTGCATGGACTATTTTTCTCTTCTCTACTCCACTTAGATTCATTGATTTTGAAATCTGCCTCTCTACAGCTGACTCAGAGTTTATTATTAACAATAGCCAGACACATTTTGAAGATACTTGATGCTGAAGATAGTTTTGGATAAATTGGAGGAAGATTGCTGTAATACAAGAAGGCAAGAGGATCAGCTTTGTCTCTGTAAGTCTGGAGTATGAAAAGTTTATTGCCATGTTTAATTTATCTTTGCTGGAAGGCATATGAACTCTAAGAGATAAATTTGTCCCAAATGCGCAGAAAACAGTGCACCTCATAAAAACTGTGTTCATTTATCCTTTCAGTCAATTCCCATAAATCAAACCCCTAAAATGCAATTTATAAATATCCTATTATATTATGGAAGTTGCAGATAGTAAATCTACTCCTTCTGAAATTACATTCCCAGTGCTCCATGCTTTTCAAAGGGGATGTCTTTACCAATGCTAAAATAAGAGCTCCTGCATAGGTGACCAATGAGCTCCTGCCAAAACTCAGATATAAAAAGAAACTTCACATGAGGTGGAATCAGGGTCAGAAGACCCAGGAAGAATAGAGAGACACTGTCTGAGCAATCCAAAGCCCACCTGAACTTGAACCTGGCAAAGGCTCATGGACATACAGTCTGCAGTAGCATGGACCCGCTGCTGATGGGGGATGGCAAGCTGGTGATGAAGGGAATAGCAAAGTTGCTCACTACCTATTTCACCTCTATTTTTACTGATAGGTTCAGCTGAAAGAAATCCCAGGCCCCAAAGTCCAATAGGAAAGTCTGCAATAAAGAAAACTTAACTTAGTTGGGCAAGAATCATGTAAAGAGCATTTAAGCTTTCTGTACATACACAAGTCCTGTGGCCTGACAGGTTTCGCTCTTGAATGCTGAGTGCTGATGTTGTTGTGAGGCCATTCCCAACTATCTTGTAAAGGTCATTGTGGTTGTGAGAAGTTCACGAAGACGGGAAGAAAGCAAAGGTCACTGCTATCTTCAGGCAGGGTAGGAAGGATTTGGGGAATTGCAGGCTGGTCACCCCTCCACTCCCAAGCAAATCCTCCTAAAAGCCATTTCCAAAGATATGAAAAACAAGGAGGAGATTTGTTATGGTTGGTATGGACTTACAATGGGGAATATCACACTTAACTAACCTGATAGACTTCTACAACTAGACTGTGAGGCAGGTGGCTGAGGGGAGAGCAGTGTCTGTTGTTTATCTCAACTTCATCAGGGTTTTCAACACTGTTTCACATAATACCTTCAAGGTCAAACTGAAGTGCAGGCTAAAGAAGTGAACGGTGAACTGGAACAAAAACTACATGAAGTGCCAGACACAAAAGATTGCCATCAGCAGCATGAAGTCCAGCTGGAGGACAATCACTAGTTACAGACGTCAAGGGCTGATACTGGAGCCAACAGATTTAGCCAGTTGTACAAGTCCTGCATCTGGAGACGAGTAACCCCAGGCACCAGCACACACTGGAGGCCAAGAAGCTGGAAAGCAGGTTTGCAGGAAAAAGACTTGGAGATCTGTCAGACACCAAATTTCGCATGAACCGGCGATGTGCCTTTGTGGCAAAATGCAGTCGTGGGACTACATTAGGAAGTCTGCTGCCAGCAGGAAGTAGTCCTTCCCCTCTGCTTCTCTCACTTTGAGAGGGTCAGATGCTGGAAAAGGTTGCCCAGCAAGTCTGAGGATTCTCTATCATGTAGATACTTGAAATGCAACTGGCCTGAGCAATCTGCTCAAGCTGATTCTGCTTTGAGCATATGGGGTGGACTAGACTTTCTCCAATTCTGAACCTTTCTGTGATTACATTCATGTGTTTTTACATGCACATGTTCCTATTGAGCAACAGCAAGGAATATAGGTGAGTGCAGCTCTACTAAAGGTATCAGAAAGGTTTATTTGGTTCTCAGCAGGGAAAGCTCTCTACTACAAGGTAGTCTATGTAACAGACACCACAAATGCAATTTTTCTTCTTGCAACTTTTCCCCTCAGAGGATTAGTTTCTCTGACAGAAGGATTAAATGTGGTTTTGATTACAAGAATAGTTTCAGTAGTAAGGGGGGACAATCTTTTTAAACAACTCAGCTGTGATTTTCCGTTTGCAAGTGGTCTTTGCTGATTTTTACACTTCCAACAGCAGGAACAGCGTTACTTCTGTAATAGGTGGGGGAAGGGGAGGAAATGTGAATAATACCTCTATTTGGAGGAAGTCATCTTCCTTGAGAAAGAAAAAAAAAACAAACAAAAACCACCGAAGCATTGTGCAAGGTCACAGAGCAGAGTAGCACTTAGTAGTATGGAACAGGCCATACCCTGGCAGTCATTCCAGGACTTGCTGCCTTCCCATGGTCGATCGCTTCCTTTTCCTTCTGTCCCGTGACCACACACTCAATGTTAGGAATATTCCTCTAGGGAAGACACGCTATTTCCTTTTGTCTCCTTTTTTTAATTAACTTCCTAATTGAATCTCTGCAAAGAAGAGATTTGAGATATCAGAAGTAGTACCATCACCACCTCTTGATAGTGTGGAATGATGTGAAGAGATGCGAAAAGCCTTCTGATGCTCCTAAAGCCCATTTTGTGTCTTTTCCCTCACTATGAGGAACTGTTTATTGATAAGTACTCCCTGGCACTGAAGGGAATACATGGGGTTGATGGCCCACCATACAAACCCTGGTCACCTGTTACCACCTTGTTTTGTGATTGTAGGCTGAGATGAACAAGTTAGATAAATAGGCATGCATTAAATCTATATTTAAATATTGTGCTGAGAAGGAAAGGGTTTAAACACACACCGCAGAATGAGCTCCTAACTGGATCTTCCATAACAGTTTTGCATGGAAATGTGTTCCCAGGCAATGTAGCCATGTGAATTGTGCCTATTTTACCTAATCCCCATACTAAAACCAATGGTTCATGCTGTTCCAGAAGTAGAATAACAACAGCAAGATTACATAAGGTATTCACCCAAAGGACATGAATCGCTTTATATCTAGGGAAATCAAAGTCTCATTTCCCCAAGTGCATAAATACTAAAGAAAATCATACAGGGACATATTCATAAATTAACTTTGTGAGTACTAGAAATAACTTGTATACCTTGTAGAGCAGTATATTAGTGGAACCTCACAGCTGAACCGTACCTTGAAGGTTGAACTGAATTGTGTTTGGTTTTGGGCCCCTTGCTACAGGAAAGACGTTGAGGTGCTGAATTGTGTTCAGAGAAGGGCAATGAGGCTGGTGAGGGGACTGGAAGACAAATGTTCTGAGGAGTGTCTGAGGGAACTGGGGCTGTTTAGTTTGGGGAAGAGGCTCAGGACACCTAATCACTCTCTGCAACTATCTGAAGGGAGCTTGTAGAGAGGTGAGGGCTGATCTCTTTTCCCTAGTGACCAGAGATAGGATAAAAAGGAAATGGGCTCAAGTTGCTCCAGGGTAGGGTTAGATTGGATGTTAGGACAAACTTATTCACAGAGATGATAGTTAGGTATTGGAACAGGCTACCCAGAAGGCGGTGGAGTTGCCATCTCTGGAGGTATTTAAAAGAAGGATAGATGCAGCGCTTGGGGACATGGTTTTGTGGTGGTTTTGGCAGGATAGGTTGATGGTTAGACTTGATAATCTGAAAGGTCCCTTTCAACCAAGACAATTCTATGATTCTTGCAGCCATGAACAACGCCATTTTATTAGTTCCATTAAATTCAAGAGATTATTCTGAACAGAAAATTTATCCAGTATGACTAAGTACCAAAGTGTCCAAAGGTTAAACACTCAAATACCTTGAAGAAGATTGGGCACAAGCATGTCAAAAACCACATCAAATAGAAACTATAAATAAAATTTATATTCACTGTAATAAAATGGAAAAAAAAAAGGATTTCGAGACTATTTTGTGTTCTAGCATTCAAAAAAAGTATGAGGCAAGAAATAGAGCATTTGCACAACTGTTACTGTGTCAATCAGTTTCTGCAATCACTGACAGATGATAGTCTCACTGTGCCTATCACATAAATTTGTGGTCTAAACAATATATCTAATAAAAAACTAATGGGTGGACTGTCTTCCACTTCAGAGCTTTCTGAAACAAGTTTGATTTCTGAAAATTAGAAATTCTAGATCTGAATGGTCACATATAGAGGAACAGGGTAATTCCATGCTGTTATGACACAAGTGCAACAGCTTTCCTTCCCTCCCCATTCTCCCCCACCCCAGAAACTCCTCTGAGTCTACTGATAAATTGAGCTGATAAATGCCCAACCTTTTGAAGGGGCATACGTATATGCATACATATGTGTATATATTTATTTAATATTATTGTCCCCAAAACTTACAGTCTGCTACCGCAACTATGAACAAAACATCCGGTCATCTCAGTGAGTCAACCATCCCAGAGATAGCAAACACAGGGAAAAATAAAGCCATATCACAGCAGAGAAAACAAAAGAAAAAACAAGCCATGCTTTATTTAGCATCACAGGAGGCAAGATCAGCCCAGGCCAAACTGTGAAAAGTAGCAGTCAGGACGGTACCCCATCTTCTTGCTTTAGTCTTCTTCAGAGTTGCTGTTTTGTGGGCATGACCTTATACTCAGGTAGCCTGGATTATTATTGTTTCCTTTGAGGCTGGTCATGTTCAAAGGTCCAAAGTAAGATCAAGTCAAAGTCTGAATTAGTCTGGCAATAGTATGAATCCAAAAAAAATCTCAATTTTTCACAAAAAAAAAAAAAGACTTTGGCCTGTAATCCAGCAAACTGATCTGCATAAAACTGAGCAACTTGAAGTTCTTTCAAATCTAATTATTGAAGATAAACTTGACAAAATTTAAGTTGCAAGTAGCAAAGTGAGAGCTGATCACAGACTCTTCTGCACTACAGCAGTTTTCTGATAAACTATTATTCTTGTCTCCACTAACTGGTTTTAGCTTGTGATAAGGATTTTGGAGACAGAGACAACTCTGCTTTGGAGACAGCACTCTGGTGGCAACATGGAGATTCTTACTCTAGGAAAGAGGTTGGTCATTGAGTGACTCTAGCTCTGTCACTTAAAGCTTTCTTTATTTTTTTTTTCTTCTCCAAAAGAGTGACTTGAAACAGTCCTGTTCTGATTACTGGATTCATGAAATCATGCACATCACTAAGGACTTCACTTGCCACACATCTTGATTTGTGAGATGACTGCTTTGGCAATTTAGAGGAAATTTCTCAGGGGTTACAGGTCCATGCATTGATATGACAGTAAAAGGAGAACACATATAATTTTTAGCTATCTCAGTGTGCCAAATGCAGGACAAAGCAAAGAAGAGCAGGTTATGTTAACAGTACCTTTGTGCTAAGCAATGGATAATAGGGATAATACAAGTTTGGGAAGGGGAAACGTCTAAAAATGAAGTTTTGTGGAGAAGGAAGAAACTTTCTTGTGGACATCAGACAGATCCTGAATAACCTTTGAGGATACACTCTTATCTGGACCAGGAAAATGTGTTTGTGCAGTTCTTCTGCCTCTAAATGCCACCCCAACCCCCTATACTCTTCAGACCCTCACACACAATATATCCGTTCTGCTCCCTCTTCTTCCTTATCTCAAGCACCTGGCATGGATGAAGGCAAAACCAAATGCTTCACAGTAACAGATGCAAAAATTTCTGTTCTTCGGTGTCTTAAAAAGTGATGACTCTAGTTCACGGTGCCATAAAACATTTTTCCCTCATGTTCTATAAATGAAACCTAAAAAAATAATCACACAGAAAATGCAACTCTCAACAACATCAACAATATTTTCCTTCCAGACTTCCTTGGAGCTAATTTTAGATCCAGTTACAAATTCTTACTATCTCAGAACCATCACAGGGTGGAAAAGCCTCCATCTGCTCCCTAACTTGAGTCTAGTCATCCCTCTTCTGCCAAGGAAACAAAGTGTTATTGATAGAACCAAAATCCCCCACTGTCCCTACAGAGAAGAGAGGCAGGACATGCATGCTTATAAGCCTTAAGGATATTCAGCTGTCACTCAGCTCTTTGTATGCCCTGAAGCAAGTTATTCTGCTTTGTTGCCCCACCCAGTGTTTGTCTCACTGTGACTTGTCCCTCACAGTAAAGGTCGGCCCTTTTCTCCTGCATCAAGGAGCACACCTCAGGCAGCATCAAACTGAAGACCTCTTCAAAAGTCTTACACAAGCCTCCTTCATTTCTGTCTCACTCTCCCTTCAGACTCATTCCTGCCATGCTCTCTCTTGCTGGATCATATTCCAGCCCACATCAGAGGCTCTTCCCCTCTATGCCTTGCCTCTATTTTCTTAGTTCTCTTTTCCTTCCTCCCACTCTCCCATCCTTCCATTCCCAAAGCTAGATGTATGTATATTAGAGCTAGATGTATATATAAAGCTAGATGTATATATATATATTGTATTTTTAGGCTCCATTGTATATTTCAGGCTCCATCTCTTTCTTTGCCAGGCGTCTTTTTCCACCTCCTCCCAAGGACAGTGGAAAGAGCACTCTGCAGACTTGCGAGCCACCAGCAAACTCTCCCATGCCCCCCCCAAACCTTTCTTTGTACCAGCACCCTGCAGCACAACTCACACAAACTGCTTCAGGATAGACCACATTTAAGAGATGATGACATCACACAGGGAAGCTCTCCAGTTCCCTGGGAATGGCATAAGGAGAGCTTCAATATGCTGACATTGAGCAATAATGGGATTAATACGTTTCGTTTATCAGCAGGTGTCAGTCCCAAAGAAGAGCATTTGTGCATGTGATGTACTTGAAGCACATGCGTCCAACTGACATCAGTGGGATTTCTCACCAGCTGTACTTCAGCACAGGTGCCCACTGGATCCAGAGCAAATGGAGACACAATCCTGATGCAGCTGAACTCCCACTTACACCGGCTGCTGAAGATAGCCAAGGAGTGGCTGCAACTGCAACACAAGTTGGCAGAGTTTGATGGTGGAGAGATCAAAACTACATGGTGGCTTTTCTCTGTTGTGGCAACATCAAGAATGAAAGCGTAGTAGACAGGACAGATGTTAAAAGATAAACACGTACTCCCATTCAGCACGTGAATTGCTATGTTTTCCCTGCCATTTCCCCCACACGTACATTTGAGAAAGTACTATTTCCCACAGAAACATCCTCACCATGCAGTCACTTACACTTTCAAGTTTCAAGAAGGACAATTCATATAAAAGCAACATTAATAAATCAGGTTTGGGCATAGTGACAACTGCCCACTGTTGCCACATAGTGGCAACAGCCACTTCCCTTCCCATTAAAGGCAATTATAAGACCAGAGGGATTCTGGCTTGAGAGACGTTGTCAAAACATTCGTAGTACACCAAATTACCTAACACCATGGGTGGCTTTCATAGTGTTTTTTATTTGGTGTGTTTATCAAGTGTATTAATATTAGTAGATCTCTAAATGAGCTATGTCTCTAAAACTGCTCAGTCTGTGGAAACTGGTACTTCTTAGCATTCCCCTTAGAGTCCAGAGTCCAAGAGACGTGCCATTATTTACCATCCAGCCATGCAGTGTTCAGATATTACTGCTTGCTTGCATGTAAAGCCATAATAAACCTTTTACTCTTGTCACTGTAACATTCTTCCTCTAGTCTCTGATAAGACTTTGCAACACCTGCTCCACAATACCTTAGATTTGTCAGTCAGAAATCTGGTCAGCTTATTTTCAGTGCAAGAGAATAGTTTATTGTCTTGCTTTAGGGGATTGTGATTCTATTTTTAATTAAAATAGATTTGTATCCTCTTGTTATCACCAGGTACAGACTGCATTTTTTCCCAAAATGGATTCAGGCCAGTAAGAAATGTGGAAACAAGCAATGAATCCTATTAAACCTGAAATAGGGCATTTTGGTTGTATTCACAAGCCAGTCTGGTTTTGAGGTTCAATCCAGCTCTCACAAAGAACATCCAGTCCTTTCTGCATTATCAAGTTTGTAACATGTCTTTAGATTATTAAGGGGGGGGGGATAAATTCTATTCCTTTCTCAGTCATAAGATTGTTTACATTTTCCTTTGGATTAATATATCCCATGGAATTGATAGCTGAGGATGCCCAGAATTCTCTGTTCTCACTACTTCTCTCACCCCTCCTATAGCTTAACTTTAAAATAAATGAAAAAAAAAAAAAAAAAACCAACCTGAAATTTGAAGGATTTAAGCTTTCCCTTAACTTCTTTGTTTGGAAAATTACTCGAAGGAGATCAGTGCTATTACAAAACCTTTAGCATCAAGGAAAACCCCACAGCTGCTCGATTTGAAATGTATCCAAAGCAAACAGTGTCTTACAATAAAGAAATTCTACTGTTTTCTTCAATGCTGGGTTGACATTCAGGCCTCAGTGAAGTAAAAGAGGTGTCCTGGTTTCGTCTAGGGTAGAGTTAATTTTCTTCTTAGCAGCCGGTGGAATGCCGTGTTTGGGAGTGAGGATGAGAACAGCACTGATAACACCCCCATGTTCTCAGTAGCTTCCAAGTGGTCAGGGACTTCTCACTTGTTCATATTGCCCTGCTAATGAGAAGGTGGGTGGGACACCCAGGAAGCTGGGATGGGACACGGCCATGACAGGTGACCCAAACTGGCCAAAGTATAAAGGATGACCAGTGGGGAGGAGGACATAGCTTCAGGACTTGCGGTTTTGTGGACAGTCTGGTTCCAGCTCTGAGCTCTAAGGCCTGGGGTGTGTGGTTCAGTAAGAAATTGCATCCTGTATCACCAGCTTCACATATTTTACTATAAAGCCCTATTAATCTCTCTCTCTCTCTCTGCTGTCCCAGTGAACTATCCTTATCCCAACTGGTGATATTGGCCTTTGTTGGTTTTCCTCTCTGTCCCTTCACCCTGTCCCCCACCAGTTAGAAAGAGCAGCTGTGTGGTGTTCAGCTCTCAGATGGGGCAAAACCACCAGAGGTCACTTATTCCTGCTCGCTTGGAATTAGGATTTCAGCCTGTCACAGCATCCATTAGCATAGACCATGGAATAAGTGATGTTCTTAAATAAAATCACCACCCTTCTATATGCCTCCAAATCCAATGGCTCGTTGCATCGCATTGCAGTACAGGCAGGCAGGCACAGGTGAAACAGCTATTCTTTTGCTTTCCACTGTCTCCTTACCCCTTCTCAAGGACCTTTGCGGAGTTTTGCCCTAGCAAGCAATTTCAGCGTGCAATGGGAGTGTTTGTGCAATGACCCTGGAATCTTCCTCTTTTCTCACTAGACCTGCTCGTTACAGCTTTAGCAACTGAAAATTTCTTTATTCCTCCTTTTGTGGGAGACAAAGGGAGATTAAATTCTGTCTGAAAGGACGGATACATTAATTCAGGTGGAAGATTCTCATTATGTCGACAGCATTTAATCTCTCTTTGAAGCTCACATGGACAGCTGGCTTTTTGGTTTTGCAAAGCTCAGGTATCTGTTCTGTAGGATAAGCAGTTCAGCAGGGAGGATTTCCTGGGTGGGATGGAGGGAGACACTGCTTCAAGTCTGCACTGCCCCACTTTATGAAGTGTGGCAATTACACTCTTAAAAGCATCAGTAGAGGTGCAAAGCAAGTTTCCAACAGTTGCTGCTGATTTACCCAGAGGAAGCACAGCCTTACAGCTGAGGGAAGCTTTCCAGAAGCATTTATGGAGTATGTGTCATCCCCTCCCCCAAGGAATGTGAGTCTACCTCAAGAGCTTAAAGCAAGAATACCATGTCTTGCCTCATTTTACAATGTGAGGTGATTTAACTCTTTGTCAGTCTATGGGGAGTAAGGTGATAGCACAGGTGCTGGGCAATTTGAATAGAAGTGTATATGAGGTGAATATGACTAGTGCATGGTTACTTGCTGGTGCCAGGTGGAGCACATCGTTTCACTCGTGGTTTAGCGGTAGCAGCACTGCAGGTGAAATGCTGTCACAGAGGAGATTTAATACTCTGCCTCCAGTGTTTCCCATCAGTTCAGGAGTTAGCACCACAGGACTTGTAAATTCTCCCCTTCCACAAACAAGTAATCCTATGTGCAGTGAATTTTGTTGTGGGAAGGGGTTTATAGGCCAGCACTTAGAACCATCTAGTCAGTGTTTAACAAGGAACTGAAGCTATAATGTAGTCATATTTTATTCATTCAAGGGATCTCCTCCTGGCTAGCAGCCAGCTCCCTAAGCCATTTCCCCCTCCCCACCATGTGCTTTAGGGACTGATGCAGTAAGTTAAGAACAGAAAGAGCCAGCTCTCTGGTAAGCCATCTGGCTCGCCTTTCATATCTGTCCTGCAAACCCAATCCTTACTTACCTTCCTCTGCCCAGGGTTAGGTACTGGGGTGACAGACACATTGGTGTGCACAACTCCTCCTCCATCCATGCCAAAGCAGGCAGCAATGCCCTGCAACCATCTCCTCCATCTGTTTCAGGCAAGTGAGAGGTTTCAAAGCAGTCTCACATGATCTAGTGAGGCTTCTGCACTCTCGCTTTCCACCTGGGTAGACACAGACACTCTGTCCTTTGCAGAAAGATGCTCATTCTCAGACAACTCCTTTCCTGCACTACCTCACCCCACATTTGCCTGTGTGGTAATGAAAGGGCAGGAGGCAAAATCACATGGCTGGTGGGGAGAGGAGAGTCCAGCTTAGACTGTCATCAGGTTCTGGGGAATCATGTTCTGCTACACTCTACAGTTTGGACCAGGAGATGTGATGCTACACTTAGGAGGACACAGCAAGCTCTGATAAGAGGTAGAATAGATTGAGGCTTGACTGAGGCTGAGCTAATGGGCATGCATGGCTTACATGCAATCAAGGCAAATGTGTCCACTCTGGCAGAGCACTCTCAGGCTGTTTGTTAAAGCTGGTGTAGATACTTGTCATGGCTTGGACAAGTGCACTCTGCGCTGGGTTAAAAACTGGCTGGATGGCCGAGCCCAGAGAGTGGTGGTGAATGGAGCCAAATCCAGATGGCGACCGGTCACCAGTGGTGTTCCCCAGGGCTCAGTGTTGGGACCAGTTCTGTTCAACATCTTCATAGATGATCTGGATGAGGGGATTGAATGCACCCTCAGTAAGTTTGCAGATGACACCAAACTGGATGGAAGTGTCGATCTGCTGGAGGGTAGGAAGGCCCTGCAGAGGGATCTGGACAGGCTGGATTGTTGGGCTGGGGCCAACAATATGATGTTCAACAAGGCCAAATGCCAGGTCCTGCACTTTGGTCGCAACAACCCCAGGCAACAGGCTTGGGCAGGAGTGGCTGGAGAGCAGCCTGGCAGAAAGGGACCTAGGGGTGTTGGTTGACAGCCGCTTAAACATGAGCCAGCAGTGTGCCCAGGTGGCCAAGAGGGCCAATGGCATCCTGGCTTGTATCAGGAACGGTGTGGCCAGCAGGACCAGGGAGGTGATAATCCCCCTGTATTCTGCACTGGTGAGGCCTCACCTCGAGTACTGTGTTCAGTTTTGGGCCCCTCACTTCAAGAAGGATGTTGAGGTTCTGGAGCGTGTCCAGAGAAGGGCAACGAGGATGGTGAAGGGTCTGGAGAACAGGCCCTATGAGGAGCAGCTGAGGGAGCTGGGGTAGTTTAGTTTGGAAAAGAGGAGACTGAGGGGAGACCTTATTGCTCTCTACAACTACCTGAAAGGAGGTTGCAGTGAGGTGGGGGTTGGTCTCTTCTCCCCAGTAACAGGTGACAGAACTAGAGGAAATGGCCTCAAGTTGCACCAGGGAAAATTTAGGTTAGATATTAGGAAGAACTTCTTTACTGAAAGAGTCATCAAGCATTGGAACAGTCTACCCAGGGAGGTGGTTGAGTCCCCATCTCTTGAGGTGTTTAAAAGACGGGTGGATGCGGTGCTTGAGGACATGGTCTAAGAGTAGACTTGGTGGCAGTAGGTTAATGGTTGGACTGGATGATCTTAGGGGTCTTTTCCAACCTTAACAATTCTATGATTCTATGATTCTATGATATAACCACAGTTATATATATCTTCTTTCAGTAGCACATCTCGTGCTAAAGTACTCTCATGCCCCAGCCCAACTTGTCCAAGCAGGTGGTCTAGCAGACAAGGCATTACCGTTTTTTCATCCTGCCCTGACCAATCCTGAGGGCTACAAGACCTCTGAGTAGAATAAGACCTGTAAACTGACCCTATTAGTGTTGTAGTGAGAAATCCATTAGACCAAGGAATAAGTGACCAACCACTTGTCTCCCTCCCGTCTCTACAGGAACAGAAAACATCATCCGAGAGGGTAGGGGTTACTCTGCCTGGCACGTGAAGCAGACAGTCCACAGTTCAGCTTTTCAGAGCTTTTTCTTGAGTGCAGCCTCGAAGACTTAAAAGCTTTTGATAATATCTGGAAAAGATCCCTCAAGAAACAAGCCAACTAATCAATCTTTTTCTGACTGTGATTTTGAAATTTACTTCCCTGCGGAGTTTGCCAGCAATTCCCCATTTGGAACCCCATTTCTCCTTATTTGAAATGGGCCCAATGGCTGGAAAATAGTGCCTGTAATTTAAACAGCTGAGGCATTGCCTCCCTGACATAGTAGGTATCTGACCCGTCTTGTTTAGGAGAAATTCTTAGTCTTGGTTTTCTCTTCCATTAATGGTTTTGTTTGTTTGTTTTGAGGGTGTTTTTCTCCATGAAAGAGGCGTTCCAGAGAGTGGTTAAATTAGCCTGGCCAGGCCAGGTATTAATTTAGATACCTTTGCAGCTATGCAGCCCCAAAAGTAGGCAGAAGATCTGGGTGGGATCCTGTCTTCATAAAATCCACCTAAATCCCTAAAAGCAATTACTGTTTTTCCCCAATTATTTCCTCCCTTCCATATCAGCTGAGTTATGATGAGCTCACATTAATATTCTAGCTGAAAGCTAGTAAACAGGCAAACAAATTGCTGTTTTGTGTACCCAAGTTTTTCACTTCCCTTCTCCTCAATAGCTTCATTCATCAAACGAAGCAACAGAAAAACCCCACAGAACCACTTAAAATAGTATTCCAGGCTTTGCTACCATGTCTGCTACATGCAGTCTGTCCATAATGAAAAGTGGAATTCACCTCATCAGACAAAATCTACAAATTTTACTGAGGATAATATGACATTAGAAAAGCAAATACATATTTGAGGCCCAAATTAAACACCAGTATCCGGTCCTTAAGAAACGGAATCACTGTTTTAGCTACTGTTTATTAGCAATCCTAGCAAACCTCAACCAAAATGCTTAAAATGCTGAATTTAACTCTTAGTCCATCTGACCTAGCCCCTCATGTTTGGTAATAATTCTTACCGTGTCCTTCAGATGAACTGGCATTCACAGTGTTGTAAATGAAAGGGACCTCCAGGGATTTGATACCCAGAAGCAACCAATTTACACTCAAACACTCTGGTATAGCTCACATTGACACTTAAAAGCCTGTTAATTTCAGTGTTGCAGATGCTTAGACATAAACCAGCTTTTGTTACTCTAGAACCAGCACCCAGAAGCCCTTATTTCCTTTGGTGTTAATGGCACTGGATTCAACAATACACACTGCTCCCATCCTGGGAGGATGTAGAGTCAGGTCTTACGTGCCAGACGATCAGGGCTCACAAAGACAGCTGGGGACCAAGTCCATCTTTTTGCCTGTAGAAGAAAAAGTCTGGCTCAAGAGGCCTTCCCCTCTAGAAACCTGCCCAAATGCTCACAGCTCAAATTGACCACAACTGTCTACACAAGGACAAGTGAAGCAAACTCCATGGAAGTTCAATTACTGCAGCAAAGGGCTCCCCACTTCTTACAATGCCTGGCAGCATTTACACCCTGCACCTCAGGACATGGCTAGGAACACTGGGTAACCTGGCCTTGTCTGGAGAGGTAGCAAGAGACATCAATATCACGTATTCTGTAGAGCTCTAGGAGCAGTGCTACGGCAAATCCTTGTAATCCATAGGGATGATTGAGGAGAAAGAAACATGAAAGAAGACATAAATATTAACTTCAGGGTTTTGCTGCTGCTTTCAAGTGCAGGAGTTACGAGGAAAGTCTAACGGCACACTTCCTTGCCCCCAGAGCTAGCATGTTCCCATAACAGTGCTGAGAGCCATGGAAGTTCTCCATAAAGATGGGAAACAGTTGTGGTTCTGTTATTAAGGAAATTCCTCTTCCTTGATGCACTGTAGCAGCTGCAATCGAAGACAGATGCTACTGAGAAGCAGCAACCTGATTTCACAAAGTGGTCTTGCTCTCTCCAAATGCAAATGCATTTATGTCTGATATTAAATGACCTTTGGAACAGCAATTCAGATTTATCCAAATTGACAGTAACCAAGAGGCATGAACTATATAAGGCTAAAAGGTATCTCATGCAGGGACATAAATAAGTTCCTTATACCAAGAACTCAGCCACGCTGAGTGGAAGTTCTGTCATTAATCTCTTCCCCGGGCAGGAGGGTGACCACTGGTAGTGAATGGGTGAGCTCTTTCCCTGTGCTTTACTCCTGATTTTCAACATAGCTGAGTCAGTGCAGCTAGCGCAGCCTGCAGCAAACAGGTGTCCTTTCTCCACGGTGTAGGAGGGCAACCTACCTCATAGAAATATCTATGAGTAACATTTCTTCTCTAATCCTCTTCATCACACCTGAAGTGCCTCTCCTGCCTTTTACAGAAACACACCCAGAGAAGAATTTGCAACCACTTTGATTCACCCTAGTCCCACCAGTAAGGTGTACCTGTTTTACGAGTCACGCTTTCATGTATGTAAAAGCATTCTTCTTGTTTTCCCTTTGAGTGAAAATATTTCTTCCATAATGATTCGAGTTTCCTGCATACACAGAGATTAAATTATTTTTTTGTTTGTTTGGTTGTTTGTTTGGTTGTTTGTTTTTTTAAATACACCAGTGTCACAGCATCAGCCCTCATCTGAATTCTGCTTTGCCAGTCATCAGCTACCACCCTTTCATCAGGCTAGGCAGCACCTTTAATAAGCCATGGCAAGACCGAGATGTCAAAGGGACACAGACCTGGGGCACTGCAGGAAGTGTTCCTATTTATTTTTTCCCTGAATCTAATTTCCAATATTAGATGACCCACCTTCATCCTTGTTTAGCTAGAAACAGATCAAATTCCTATGACTAGGCTGAAAACACAATAACACAGCAACTCACATAGAGGTTAAAGAATAAGCAACACAGACAAGGGTGCCAAGTCCCAGGCACTAGTACCCACTAAAAATGTAGAAGTCTAAGCAGTACCAAAGCTTTTTCATTTGAAGTGAGGGGAGATAAAATAAAACGTTTCTTATAGCAGCATTTTTTAAATTTTATTGAAAAGAACAGAGTAAATATATTTGTTAGTAAAGGACTATAGAGTTCACGCAGTCTCAATATGATGGACATCATGATCTTATTGTGGCAAGGGAAGAAATACCACCAGTGCACTCATGTGTGCCAGAAGGGGGCAGGGTTATTCACTCTGGCGTCCTACAGCGGTAAGTATCTCAAGACAAACTGGCAGACAAGCATGGGATGTCAAACTGCAACACAAGACCTGTGTCACATTCAGCCTTGCCGCTTCATGGGCTGCCAGGGGTGGCTGTGATGGCAGGGAAAAACAGGAATGGGAGCATGCTCCAGTCACTGGGGTGTTTGAAAGGACATTGGAACAGCACAGGGAGTCCATCAGGGGAAGGAGTGGGGTGGAAAGGCCCCCTCCCAGGAAATCAGGGTATGTGTCTTGCAGTGTCACTACACCTCCAAAGCAGCGTTGTAAGTCAGCTTCTTCCCACTGTAGTAGCTCTGTAGAAACATAAAATTTCTGAAGAGAAAAAGAGCATATAAGAAAAATGTTAAATACATTGCTTGACATCAAGGGACAAAATGCCAGGTATTGTATGTGGTTATTCTCCTTCAATAACATGTACAGTTCCTCATTTTTTCCTGTAGGCATTATTTAGAATGAACAGTGAAAGACAATCTTTGTGTAAAGAGAGGCATATATTCAGCTTGCAGGCACCACACTTTCTCTCCTTCTTCTTAGATTTAAGACCTGCTTTTCAGCTCACCAGTTCTGGTGTCTGGCAATACTTGCTGGACTGGCTTAGTTTTTAATTCAAATCCCAGCTCGATTTTCACTGCACAAATAAATTCCACCAGTCAGCCTAACCTGCTTCCATGCCAAGGTGAGATGAATTAATCACCTGTAAATTAAGATAGATGTGCGTCTGGTGCAAATCACTGTATTACTATCAAAAATAAGCCCATTATTTCTACTAGGGACTGAGTTTTAACAGATTACCATAGAGAAAACAGCAAAGCAGGGACCCAGCGGATGTTAGGGACATGATGGTGTAAGACAGCAGCAATGCTGGCAATGGCCACAGCCTGCGGGTCCGGCACCACCACCACCACCAGTTTCTCCCACCTTCGGCTCCATCCCTTTCCTTCACTCATCTGCTGTAGGAAACAGTGTCTAGGGTTAATTCTCCTGTGCCTTTTGGAGCAAGCCGTGGGGTGTCATGGAAAGCCTTTCTACACCTCTGTGTGTGCAGATTCACACACAAAGGACTCCTTGGTTTACTCTCATCTTGTGGTTTGGTTTTGAGAGCACTGGGGCTTTGAGCAAGTGCAGGCAATTCAAAATTAATGAATCAAAAATAGCGACGGGAGAAAAGCGGATGAGGTTTAAAAAGAACAAGGAATTCTTTTCTCTCCGTTGTCCTACCGTTCCCCCAACGGTGTGCTCCGAGCCCGGGTGAACGCGATGCATTGTTACCCAGGCGCTTCGGGCCGCCCTTGGCAGCAGCAGCAGCAGCAGCATTCATTGCTGCGCACTGCTATCTAGTGGTACAACCGCACATGTCCCGTGCTGGGAGCGAAGAGCTACCGAACACCTCCCGGGACAGCTGGTCTGATACGCGAAACATCTCTGTTGTGGCAACAGAGTCTGCAACCCTACAAATATTAATTCCCCTTAAATAGCCAGAACAAGTCAAAATAATTAGTAAAATACATCTGCTTCAAAGCATACTTCTTATACCGCGCCTTTTACTGTTAACGAAGAAAGTACTTTCCTTTACACCAACGTGCGCGTTTAGCCCTACATGATGAGAGAAGATTAAATGAGACCCTGATTTGCAGAGATAAATCAACTGCATTAGGAATAGTGGAGAATGTTACCTGGTAGAAGAGAGGACACAGACCTCTTTTCCTTTGAATACGGCTCTTTGAAGGAGCACTGGCCTCCATGTCATGAGTGGGTCACCCATGTCACAGGATAAGAATCAAAGAATGGCTAACATTGGAAGCAACCTCTGGAGATCATCGTGTCCAATCCTAGTTGTCCAGGACTGTGCCTTGGCTTTTGAATACCCTCAAGGATGGACCTCGACAGCCTCTCTAGGCAACCTGTGCAATGCTCAGTCACCTTCACAGCAAAAACGTTAATGTCAGATGAGATGGTGTCTGCTCTGTGAGTGCATGGGCCAACCATTATGAACAGCAAAGAGTGTCTGAACAGCCCTTCTGTGCTCTATTTCAGGGAGAGAGAGAAAGAAAAATGGCTTGTAATCAGGAAGTCATTCAGTTGGAGGTCCTCATCTTTATTCCACTTAATAAAGTTGCCTGTGGACAACTCATCCCACATACATGATCTGAAAAGCACCAGATGTTAATCGAAGTAAGTGAGTAGTCAGGACTTAAAAATGAAGACATCTCAAATTGAATTATTTGTCAGAAAATTAGATCACTGTCATTTCTCAAGCCTGAGCTCAGACTCTTGATCTGTATTACTGTAGCAGCCACTAATCATCAGTGAGACATTATCCTGCAACCTGCCTTCATATAGACCTCTGCTTTTTTCTTGGCTATTAAATACACCACACAAGCCATTGTTTGGTACAAGATCTTCTTTCTCCCACTGTGTAACAGTACATGATGAGGACATATTTTTTTTTGTTTGGAAAAAGTTCTATGAAACAACTGAATTTGTGGAGCCTAATCCTGTTCTGTTAACTGCCATCCTCTCAATGTCTGAACTTTTCCACAAAATTCACTCCACTCTCTCTGTGCCAGGTAATGCTCCCATCGCCGTCTCTTCAAAACAAAACAAAATGCAAAACTGAATGACTGAAGAAAGGAGAGCTGCTGAGAGAAATCCAAGCTGCTCTTGATATGTTCACTGGGAAATGAAACAAACTCTTTTCTTTGCATTGCTTCAACACAGGTAGGAAAATAGTTTGGAGATGTAGCATGCCTTACTCAGGCTGCTGAAAATGTTCATCTGAAGATGAGTTGCTGTGTAATACTGGCTCTGCCATGAGATATAATTAAGTGGAAGAAAGACATTGCAGGTCTAGGATGAACATCTGTTTTGATAATGAGCATCAGAGTGGTTGTTCAGAGGCAAGTAAATCAACACACTCTTCACTTTGCATCACAACCACATCACATGGAAATGAGAAAGTATGTCAGATCAGAGACTGGAGGGGACAGTATGGCTGAAAAGCAGTTCTGACCTGGGAAAGCTCAGCTCCTTGAAGCTTGAAAAGAGGTGGCAGAAAAGGTCAGGCAGAAGTTGATGAAAAAGCTTTCGCTATGATGGATTATGCTGTAGGGCCTACCAAATTTACCAGATAAAAGATCATCTGTACCTTACTTTTTCCTCCAAATCACAGTGGTCCTGCAGCATGATTGTGACAGGATCCCTTTAATCAGTCTTTCAACAAGGCTAAAAACAACCCAGGTTTTAAAAACAACCAGGTTTTGTCAGGTGATGTGTCTGCTGACAATATGGCAATGACACAACACTTACCATATGACTTTACTGTACCATTTATAATACATCTGGAGTGATCAGAGTCCCATTTCTTCTTAAGACTCAGTATGAGTCCCAGGGATGTGGCTGGTAAGTATGTTGTATACATTATAGAAGCACCATCACAGTTTAGGCTTGAATTTTTGACGCAAAAATAACATCATAAAAGAGTTAGGGGATCTTGGATCTAGTCCTGCCTTGCCTTTGGATGCAGCATTGTACACAAGAGCACAGACAAGGCAGGAACTTGAATGATTAATTTTCTTTCCCCTTCTTTCCCCCACCTTTTCTTTTTGTTCTGCCTTCATGATTTTGAGACATAAAATCAATTGTGCATTTAATTGCATTTCTTAGATTGAACATTTTGCTCAAAACACTGGTGCAGGACTGTTCCTACTGATGAACTTTTCATTTCATGATCATTATTGTTTTATTGGTGTTTCCCCTCTCCCAGTCACTGAGCCAGCATCTGAGACCTCATAAAGTCATTTCTATTAGGGTAAGAAATAAGGGACTATAAATCAAGTGGGTTATTGAAGTCATTCATCTAAACAGAATGTGCAGAGTCCTGCTTCACTGATTAAGGGATGGCAAAAACTTGCTTTGCTACAAAATCTCAGGTCAGTGCTGTCCCCCGAGTTCTGGGGAGCTGACTCTGGTCCTCAGCTGGCCAGTCCTGCCACCAAGCACAGGACAAGAGAGCAGGCCAGAAGCACGCTCTCCCACTCTCCTCCTCTCCTCTCCTCTCCATTCCCAGCTCAGGAAAGCCCTCTTCAGGTGGATTCCTTTGAAGGCATCTACAACATAGTGCACTCACTTGGGTTTCCAGCCCAGCCAAGGGATGAGAAATGAATGTAGAAAAGTAGAAAAGGTGGTAAAACATTAGAGAAAGGCCGAAGCAAAACTGCAAACACTTACTGGCCTATTGGCACAGCAGAAGGAGTTGAAAAAAGGGGTTGGTCAAATACAAGTACAAGTAGTACAATCTGAGAGGACCAAAACCTTCTTCACAGGACTCCACACTTGAATCAAGATGGAAAGATCACATGTTTCTCAGCACCCTGATAATGGTCATGACAGTTAACTGGGAAAACTGCCAGGGCACTGGTTCGGAGTAATGCATCTGAGCAATGAATAAATGACACAAACCATATTAAGTACAGTAATTCATCTGAGTTTTGTCTGCAAGATGTTTCACAGCAGTGTCCAATATAAGTGGATCAGTAACTGCTAGCGTGCCATTCCCAGGGGGGCAGCATTAAATCCTCACTGAGTCATTGTCTTGTTGTGGGCTTAACCACAGCAATTCAGGATTAAAGTACATTATATTAAAAATCATTTTATGGGGTTTGTCATGAATCTGCTGTCAGCTGCAGTAGTGCTACATGGTAGAGCGTGCAATCACTCTGATACTACACTGAAGTAAAAATCCAAATCAAAAATCCAATCAAAGCTAGAGAGAAGAAAGTGAATCAACCATTTGAAAAGACTGCCAGCTCATTACAAACTCCTGACCTGCTTCCCACAAAAAACCTCCATGCTCAGAAATTATTTTAGAGAGGACAGTTAAAAGTATAAATCTGGAGAAGCAATAAAGAAGAAACCCACCTAACTGGCACTCCAGCACCCCAACACTGACCTGATTTCCCTGCTCAGGAGGAGAAGCCTTTTTGAACTCAAGGGAGGATTTGCAGAGGGGGAAAGCATGTGCAGTTTGTGGATTCACGTGGAACAGTCAAGAAGTCACTTGGACTTTGAAATGCAGGAAAGGAGATTAATTTAGGTCACTTGAACTGAAAGACCTAAAGAGCTCAGACATTCCCTCTCCATTCAAAACATCAAATCTAAAATAAACCAGAATTACCGTAAGAATGTAAAGATTTGAAATTTGAAAATTTATCACAGATTCAGACCACTTTCAAATAGACCTAAATCCCTGGCAGAGAGTAAACTGCAGTTGTGTCTTATAGTCTGAACTGCTGTCATTTATTTGAAGTGCTAACATCTGCCACCTGATCCCATTGATTCATCAGTTGACCATAGAGCCCTGAAGTTTTTCAGCTGTAATGTTGAAAACTACCTCTGTAGAAGTTCCCTGCTCAACTAGTATATTTTCTTGTTAAGTATCATCTCCATTGTATGGTAGGTTCGTGGAATTATTTTCAAAAGCAAAATCCAACAGTTATTTTATTTGCGAGTTTAATTTTGATTTGGAAAAAAATAAAAAGACACAGAAATAGGATAAAATGGAATGGAACATGGCAATATTTTTTTTAAATTAAAAACACAGCTGACCTCTAGTGGCTGCTTGTCAAAATTAAAGTTGCTCAAATAGTCAATGAGGAGGAAAAACAAATCTAATCAAGTCCTCTGTCTGGATCCAGAAAAATTTTCCCTCGCATTTTCTGTCCCTCTCCAGATGACATCCAAGAATTTTGCAACAAAGATAAAGAGCTACTCCAATGTTTTGGTTGCTTTAAAACAGAAATGTAAGTGCAAGTTTCTGTTTTTTACAAAACATATTTTTAAAAGAAAACTTGCATTTTACTCAAAACATTTTTGATTGTCAACAAAAAAATGTCTCACACACTTTTATCTGACCACATATTATATAAAATCAGCTAGTCAGAAAGTAGTTTTCATAAAAACCCAAATGTTTGGTTCTAGAGATAGTATTACTTGTTTGCCTGAGAGTTTTAAATAAGGAAGAGGTAATTTTTTTCCATTAAACCTTTGAAAACTTTATGTATATCAGTGAAAGTAGGAAAAAATATACATATAGATATATACTAATATTCATAGTTACAGTATTTTCTCTCTTCCCCAAATCTGGACTGTGTAATGTGATGGCACCATTCAGTACCTGTGCTGAATAATTAATCCCATCATTACCTTGGTAACTCATCAATAGCTGCACCTCATGTGTTACCCTGGCCTAGTCCATGAGGTGAATACAGCCCCATTCTTTTTAACACACAGTGGGATGGAGTTCTGCTTTTTGAAGAAGCTGTCCCAGTTCTCAGCTACTTCACACAGCTCTCCGGGGTAGGGTTTAAAGGGCTCAGTGTGAGCAGCAACTCATCTGCTTTGCTGAAGCAGAAGTCACAACAGCCTTATTACCTCAGGAACAGCTTAGTCTTTTGCTCAGGTCAGTCCAAAAGTGGTTCTTGCACCTCCTGCTTTATTACTCCCCTCCACCTGCCTGCTAGGCAACACTGGGTGTGAAGCCCACAGTGCAAGAGCCCCTAAGGTGACTCCTCCATAGACTTATTCCTCTTACTCTGCACATCACGCCCAGGCAGAAGAGACTGCCACAAACAGATGAGCTAACCAACATTTGTTGTGGGGTTGTCTGAGATGTCTCTGTTCAGCTGTTCATTTAAAAAACAAACCTTCAAGCACTTGTTCCTTTCTTCTTGGAGATGGGATGGATTTTAAATCTTCCTTTTTTTCCTTGAAAGATACTTATGGAGAATGGAGAACTTCCATTCCATCTGTCTTTCTTGCTTCAGAGGGGCCAGTAGCTAACAACAATTCTGCAGCACTTCAGAGCAGAGAGCATGAGTACTAGGTGCAAGAAAGGAACGAGACTGACCATGGAGAGATACCTCCACATGCACAATAAATACCATATATGTGGTGGGCAGGAGTTCAAAGGCCAGCTCAGCTTAAGCAAGTGCTTCAAACCACAGGACCTGCCCCCAGTCATCCTACTCACACACAAATGATCACCAAGAAGCAGTAACAGAAGGTCATAGCTCAGCTTAGTGTCCACGTCTAGGGTGGGACATCTCTCCTCACATAGGGTAAACAGAAAGCAGTAACTTCAGTGCAAATAACTGGAAGAATCTCTACATCGAAAAAAAATGATCTTCTAAGATGAAAAGACAATTTAATATTTCCTCCAAATAGAGGTTGGCCTTAGAGATTTTGTATTTTTACCCTTTTTTCTTCAAAATAAATCATACTAACAAAGAGCACCGTGGTGCAGATATGATGGTCTGAGGGTATAAGCAATGCCTTTTAGGGTAAGGTAATAACTATCATTAGAGGAGCTGAGAAGCTGGTGCACTCAAGAGTGTCTCTGCTTTTTCTCTACCACTTGGCATGGTAACATAGTTATTTGAAACAGAGCTGTAAGGAACACAGAACCGGGCTAAAAGGCAATCTGAAGAGCAGAATGTTTCTTTCTCTACTGATTTCTGTTTTCTGCCCTAGTGCAATTGAGGCATGTGGGCATCAGCAGGGTACTGTGCATGGAGTGCATAATTCAGATGTTGAGATCTCCAGAGGGATTACTGCTTTTTCTGGGTGAAGTCACCACTGCTTCTGTCACTTGCATTTACTAGACTAAAGATGATATGCTGAAGGACGTGATCTAGAGGTGGACTAGGCAGGGCTAGGCTGTGGTTGGACTCGATCTTGAAGGTCTCTTCCAACCCAAGCGATTCTATGATTCTATGCCTGAAGACTGCACAGCTCAGGACACCTGTACCACAACCTGTACTACAACCAAACTCAAATCTATGTGGGAAAAGGTCAGTCTTTAGCTCACAGGTAGCTGAGATGGCAATGATCATGCTGCCCAGGTGATGGAGCATCTCAGAGTAAAGACTGCAAATTATCTGGGTGGGCTTCAGATCCACTTTAACCAAGAGCCTTGCAGGCTGTCAACTGGCACCCTTTTATGCCTATTGACATTTTTAAAAAGCCAAGACAACAGAAGTTTTTGAAACAGACTAAATGCATAATGTTTTTCTTGTAACTTGGTCTCAGAAATTGCACTGGGCCTGTACAAACTCGCAAAATGCTGACAACTTCTATTGACGTGTGTTTGAGAAGTTCCAAATCAAGTCACTGTAATACCATATAAAAATAGCTAAAATGAAAAATCATCAACAGAAAAACTAGAGTACTAAATGATCTCTGTTATTATTCCCATAATGATTAACATGCTGCATTTTCCCAGCCTGTTGCAATTTATTAGTCCATGTTCTTCTGTATCAGTATCAAATATTATTTCATTATAAAAACTTGTGTGCTTGTTAACAAAAAAATCCAAATTAACTGTCAACATATGTTACTTTCACTTTTTCAAATTAGAGCAAGAAAACTGGCTCTAATTAGTTTCCCTATTAATGAGTGGATAGTAAGCAAGAGAATTACATTAAGAACAATTTCCAGTTTAGGCTGGTTAGGAGGAGGTAAAAAAATAATTTTTCAACAGGGATCAAATAAATCTACAGAACCTCATTTTTTTACAGTGCTGTGAAAATATGCAAGGCATCACATTGTAAATTGCTGGTTAGGTCACTGGAGCAGGATGAATAAATACTGTTTGACATATGAAATTGGCTAGTTAAATGAAGATCACAAAATTGTTTGTTGCTATATAAGGCTCATTTTTGCTATAAAAAGAGCAATTTTAATTTACAGGGGCTTAAGGCAATTTTCCATCTAATTTTATGTTTTATAATGTCTGCTAAAACACTGGTGCCTTATTAGTTTGTGTGGTCGAATATATATTGTTTCCAAATTTCAAGACCTCTGATTTATCTTGACCAAAGCAAAACATGGTTAATCTTCCTTCCTAAATATGAAAAAAAAAAAAGCCATGCAAATCATATTAAGACAAGCCTAAATTAACTGTACCATAGATATATCTCTTTTTGTGACCAATAGAAAACACAGTTTTTTATGTAGGTATGAGTAATGATAGGTTAACATCACCGGTCAAAGCTATAATCCATTCCTATGCCACCCTTTGTTGTGCAATCTCATAACTAAAGAACTTAAACCTGAAGTGAATTAAATGGCTTTTATAACACAGAAATAGCAGGATAGACATAGAACATGATTTCTTGAACATCTGGGCTTTATTCTCACCAGCAAAGGTCCTGGCAGCCAGGTCAGACATAGCTTAAGGCTTTTCATCATCCAGTGGTTCAGAGGCTTCGGCTTCATACCAGCCCCCCTCACTGAGAGCCACACGTGGGAGAAAAATGCCATTGCCCTGTTTCCATCAGCCCAACCCTGGGCAGAGCTGGCCTTACCTCTGAGAAAAATCAAGCATCCCTCTTCTTGGCCATGACACTACCAAGGAGGACCATAAGCAAACCATCAGCCCTCCACCCACAGGCCAAATTACTCCCGATATTCTCAGAAACCTTGGTCATTTATAAATCTCATCTCTTACAAAAAGCAGCAGCACTTGCATACTTCCAGACAGATGATTTTTTAACATTTGCTTGTTTCTTAACTAACATCCCTTTCCCCGTCCTTATTTCAATAGCAGAGACTCTAAAAGCCAAGAAAGCATTTAGGCCATTTATGTTTCTTCCCTGGCTCGCCATGAGACATTGAGGACAAGGAGTAGTGGATTTAGAGTTGGCTGGGACTTCATGGTAGATTTACTCTGATAGTACAGTCCCCAGTTCTCCATCTTTTCCTTCTCTGCTTCCCTCTGCACAAGGACAATCTGTCAATCTAGCTGGAACTGTAGAACCTCTGTATGAACACAAATCTAGGCTGACCCCAAAGGCGTTTCCTCCAAAGATTTTCTCATTTTTCTGTTGATGCTTTTCAGCCACTGGTATTGTGTCCACATTTTGTCAAGATACATGAGCTTCTGTCTTTCCTTTCTGTGTTCACCTCACTTTCTTCTTCCTGTGCCTAGCTGTTCTCTCCTGCCCTGTCCTCTGTCTCTCTCTCTCTCTCTTAGGCCTGTCACAACCTTTTACCATAAATATGCACTGACCTCCTCTAATTCAACGGTTTTATCTTCAGGGTAGCAGGCCTGCAGGCAATTTTTGGCTCTGCAATAAACCTGCTTAGAGGCATCAGTGCAAGAAACCCCTGTAACACACTCAGGATGAGGTGACAGTGGTACAGTGAGTGCTGTGCTCTGCCAGGCCATGGGACTGGCTGAAGACACGAATCCACTGAAGAAAACTGGATGCTGGGACAAAGATGTGAGGCAGGATCCTTGAGAACAAGGATCACCGGATGATTGACCTTTGGGCATGGAAGGGTTTGTACAGGAATACAACTGCATGCACAACACTTTTATTGTAAGTGAAGGAACTGGGGCTGCTGGAAACACAAAGAAAATTATTTATTGGTCTCAGGGCTTCTTTTGTGGCAGTATAGACTGTTTTTAGCTAGTCAGGGACAAATGGTTGTGGACATGAATGTTAGTGTCCAAACAGGAGACATCTCCATCTCTTCTCTGCTGAGAGGAGCACTACGACTGCACTGTGAGAACAACAAGCGATAGGTGCTGTTCCTCCGCAGTGCAGCAAGCTCAGGTAGGATGTCCTTTATAGTCAGCAGTGTGATTATCCTAATAAACACCTTTATCAGATGTTCCAGTTAATTATCTTTTCTTTCCAGGATCAAAAAATAGAACATTATAAACATAAAAAGAGACTTATTTTTTTTAAGCTAACCAGGATTTGTGGTCATAAAGAATAATGGCAAAGGCAAGGATTTTTTCCTTTGCAAGAAAATTCTTGGAGCAGCATGTAAACAGACCTTCTTGTGGTATTAATATTACCCCATTTGTGCTGAAGCTATGCAAACAGAGACACATAAAATTGTGCTCCTAAATCTTAGGTTGCCAATAAATACTTTTACCACTTTTAATTTATACTGTTTGCAACTTTGCCCCCTTGCAAAAAAGTGATCCCAGAATGCAAGCAGTTATTATGAGGTTATTGAAGCTATCAGATATTTATAATAAAGATAATTTCTGTTGCTCTAAACTTAACCTGTTGCTTGTTTGGAAAGATTTGACTTGACAGTTTGCAAACCTTCATTTCATGAGCTGGTGACAAAAGCCTAGAAGTTTTAGCTTAAAGTGATGGCAAGCAGCCTCGCTTAGTGCCATGGGGATTTGAGTTCCCATCTTGACCTGACCATATACACCCCCATTGCACGTTTTGGGTCTGTTTTCATAAAGTTACTGCTCTCCAGTTAGCTATCTTTGTATCTCAGTATTACATAGATTCAATGCACCTTGCTATATCGAGATACCAACTTGTACTGCATTAAAAAAATAGCTTCAGGCTTCCTTCAACAGCTTACTGAGTTAATGGAAGTTACAAATTTTTCACCACACTGAAAAGTCAGTGTGAAAAATAATCATCTTTAGTTTGGTGCCTACATAGTGCCCACTGAATTTAGTACATAATTTTTTCAGTGCTCAAGGTAATATTAATATCAAAAAGGCATAAGCTGCACCTCATAAAGCTCCCTTATAGGTAAGAAGATTTGAAATAATTAACTTTGATATTTGAAAGTTTTTCTTGAAACTTTTGGGTTCAAAATCCAAAAATGTTGTCCATATTCAATAAGAGAGAAAGAAGGACAGCTGAAATTCTCTCACAGTGCTTGAGTGAGATGGGGAATTCAAAGGAAAAAACAGACTGGGACAAAAGCAGGGGAGCTGACCACTCAGTCTGCCTCCAGGACTGGTGAAAGAGTCTTGCATCTGGGGAGGAACAACCCCAGGTACAAGTACAAGTTGGGGACTGGCCTGTTGGAGAATAGTGCAGGTGAGAGGGACCTGGGGGTCCTGGTGGACAGCAGGATGACCATGAGACAACAATGTGCCCTCATGGCCAAGAGGGCCAATGGCACCCTGGGGTGTTAGACAGGGTGTGGCTAGTAGGTCAAGAGAGGTCCTTCTCCCCCTCTACTCTGCTCTGGTGAGACCTTACCTGGAGTATTGTGTCCAGTTCTGGGCCCCTCAGTTCAAGAAGGAGACGGAACTCCTTGAAAGAGTCCGGCACAGGGCCACTAAGATGATTAAGGATGTGGGATACCTTCCTTATGAGGACAGGTTGAGAGACCTGGGTCTCTTTAGCTTGGAGGAGACTGAGGGGTGATCTCAGTGTTTATAACTATGTAAAGAGTGAGTGTCAGGAGGATAGAACCAGGCTCTTCTCAGTAATGGCCAGTGACAGGACAAGTGGCAATGGGTCCAAGCTGGAGCATAGGAGGTTCCATGTGATTGTAAGGAAAACCTTTTTTCACTGTGAGGGTGATGGAGCACTGGAACAGGCTGCCCAGAGAGGTTGTGGAGTCTCCTTCTCTGGAGGCATTCAAGACCAATCTGGATTCATTCATGTGTGATTTAATCTAGGTGATCCTACTCAGGCATGTAGGTTAGACTAGATGATCTTTCA
>VXBZ01005778.1:0-46195 GCA_013399135.1 Heliornis fulica
TCTATGATTCTATGATTGTTTTACCATTATAAATTTTACCTCTGTTTGCTTGTATATGCAGGTGAACCATACATTAATGTCTCTTGCATTAGACTCACATGACTTAATTAACATGACCCTCTGAAGATCACTGAATGCTGTCATGTGGCATGGCATTATTTCCCAGAATATATATTGCTGTTTGACCACACCTAGTTCTTCATTGTAGGCCTTCTAAACAAAGAGAGAGTCACGTTTGTTGCTCTCCAGGCTGGCTGAGGCAGCCTGTCTCACAGCATCAGCCAGCTCAGGGGGAGCTTTGCCAGTAGCACCTCCACGTGCTCCAGGTTTGGAGAAAGAGAACTGAGTGCTGCAAATACAATTTCCCCAAAAAGGTCATGTGGAGCAGTGATAATTTAATATGCACTTGCCTTAAAGTTTGGGACTAAAGATCAACCCTAGCTGCATGACATATTTACATAACTGCTATCTCACTTAAGTCTGAGGCTATTTTTCTGTTTCCTATCGAGTTACTCTTCTAAACTTATTCACATTACAACGCTGCCTGCCTTAATATTTTCCCCTGATGTTAAACTGTTGTTTCATTTGCTGGCCATTTTGGATGTCTTGTTCCCTCTTCTCAGTCAGTGGACCTGCGAGCCAAATTCAAAGTGATATGTAAGGTGCTGCAAGACGGATCACATAATATTCACCTGAATTCCCTCAGTATTTCATACTCTGCTCTTCGTAATGTGACAGGCAACGTAACACAATATAACTCTCACACAAAGTAGCTGAGAGGACTTGTGTAAGCTAAACCAGCTCCCTCCATAAATTAAGCTTTTTCACTGCTGTTCATTATGTGAGTTAACTTTGACTTAAGTACAGGAGGTCTGAAGGAGGGAGTAGTAGACTCAAGTCTAAGGTAATTCTATGCAAGTGGTGGGTGCGTGGGCAAGTTCACAGATAAGCCATGTGAAATTATAAAGCACTGTGTGGGCTATTTCAGCTTAAAGGCAGTCTAGCAATGTTAATTATAGATCTGCTTGGCTCCAGGTAATTATGAAGGCATCATGCCCCTCAGTCAGCAGAATCAAACCACCTTTTGTGGTAAACACAAATGAGACACCCACCGTCTCAAGCACACACAAAAGGAGATTATATTGGAAAACTATTGAACTGAATTATTTCCATTATTCTCAGTATCTCATCTTCTGAGTAAAGAGATTTGACTATAAAATATTCTATCCACTTTACTCCTCACTTTTACCTTGTGTATCACTTCTGAATTCAACTTTATTCCTTATATTTAACTACTACATATATTTGAGAAACAAAAGTATTTGGATGGCAGTCTTACATAAATAAAAACACATCTCCTTTATCTGCTAATTTTGCTTTGTAAAATCATAAAAAGGGGGTTCGGGTTTATTTTTATTTTGTCTGAAAGACAGAAAAGGGTTTATTTTATGCAGTGGTCTGCTACTCAGGACATAGAAAAGATTCTCATAGACAGCAGTTGATGAAAGACAAAACACGGATCAGATCAAGGTGTCAAGGAAGCTCTGGATAGGGGAAGTGGAAACTGTGATCATGAAGGCTGAAGAAAAAAAAAGCATTCAGGAAGTTTCTGTGAAATATATTGTTATTGCCTCTGCTGAGAACAAAAGTTAAAGCTCAGAAAAACTTCTAGGTACTTCCTGCTTTAAAAGTTATTGGAGGGAGTGACAGAAAAAAGAAATTTAATTTAAAAAAAAAAAAAGTAAATAAATGGTCTACCAGGTCTACAATGGTGAGTTTCTGCAAACTCTCACTGCTCTAGTGGCTCAGTGTTGTCTGCCTGTTTTTCCCCAGGGACTCATTGCCTTTCATGACATTTCAATCTGACAACCCACGTTACATCCCAGAGTAGTTACTGAGAACTGAAGTCTACATTAATAGTCTTTCCATATTCATTTTTCACTGAAAGAGGATGTGCTTGCAACAGATCCTTTTCACTCAATCCTTTGTCACAAGAAGAATGCAACTTACTTCTTCATAAATTCAAACCCTGTTGTGGATTTTTCAAAAATAAGATATTTGGTTTGCTGATATGACATTTTTAAGGAAAGTATATCTAAGAAAGAAACAGCATTCTATAACCCATGCAAATTCTCTATATCTGAGAACTTTGTACCATATATATATACAGCCACAGAAATCAATGACAGCAATGCCTTGTTGTTTTCCTGAGTGTAAAGATATTTGAATGCACATCTCAATCTTCTCTGTAAGTCAGTTTTCACTCTAGAATGTTGAAAAGCCATGTCCATAATAAAGACAGCTCCACCAATACTTGTCTTGAGCAAGCATGCTGCAGACATTGCCTAAATTTGAATTATTGCTGGAGGAGTACTGGTAAATTAATTTAGCATAAAATTTCACTGTTAGAAAAGATGATGTTTTCATATTTAAAACTTGGATCACATATTAATATGTGCATCTTAACTTCAGTGAAAGCATCGACATTAATAATAGTTTTAGTGAAGCTTCAGTTTTATCTACATTATAGAAAAATGGTATATAGAAGTGTCCAGATTTGGGCTGAGATAGAGTCAATTGTCTTTCTAGTTGCTGGTACAGTGCTGTATTTCAAATTTAGTATGAGAATAATGTTGATAACACAATGACAACTTTAACTGTTGCTATGTAATTTGGTGTCTACACTAAGACAAGGACTTTTCAGGTTCTCCCAGTGCCCTGCCTGGTGCAGAAGAAGCTGGGAGAGCACAGCCAGGACAGCTGACTCAGACCAGCCAGAGGGATGTTCCATACTGTATAAATTCATGCTCCAGGTATGACTGGGAAGCGGAGTCACTGCTCTAAAGCGTGCTAGATATTGGGGGGGTTTGTGCATGTGTTGAACAGCTGCATTTGTGCATCACTTGTTAATAACCACAATAATAATATACATAGTATTTATACTTATAAATATTATCATCTTCCTTTGATACCTTATTAAACTGACATTATCTCAACCCATGAGTTTGCTTTTTACCATTGTCCTCCTGCTTTGGGGGCAGGGAGGGGTGAGCAAGTGGCTACAGGGTGCTTAGCTACTATCTGGGGTTAAACCATAAGAAGTAATTTTTTATTGTTTTTAAGGAGAAAAAGGGATTGTCCAAGTACTTTGGGTTCTGGTTCTTTAATAAAAGGCTACACTATTTGCTACCTTTAATAATTCCCAAAGAGCCTCTTGTCTGACAGTATAGACACACAAAGTATAATCTGGAAGCAACATGAGAGTAATGAGAAATGACATTTTGTGTATATAGCGAATCTAGAATTTTGAAGAGTCAAGATGATGAGAAATTCAATCCCCTTCACTAACTTGATCAAGTTGATGTGAAAAGTCTACTATCCACATAAATATATACTTGGTTCTAATAGTCCTGTCAATATCACTTTTCCTCTGCATGCATATAATCCTTATACTTATTCCATAACTAAAAGTTAAAGCCATCTAATATTTTATGGGGTACACATAGATATTTAGGCTGTTTAATTCTGAAAGTTCCCTTTCTTCCATGTGGCATTCAGTGTACCTAAGGTTGGGGAGTGGAAAAGCCCCATTATATGCTCCAGTTCCTATTCAGTCAATTAGTATACACTCAGGAGCTATTGTTCTGTGGCAGACCTGCCCATAATTGAATTTATGTCAGATAAGATGTTGTACTTATACATCCACTGGGAGCTGAAAAGAAGACATCAGCCATAAGGCACACAAAGATTTCTCTTCCCTATAATCTCAGTGAAACAGCTGCTATTTGTTTTTAGAATACTGTGCAGATGCTAAAACAACCCAGTGCCTGATTTACCTGACTCTTGTAAGAATACTCAGTCATTACCAAGGCTGAAAGGATATGAGGTCAAGCTACACCATTGCGTGAAGATGATATATGACAACATTTTGCCAACTTACTCATTATCATTGACATAAGAACCACCTATGTACTATTTCAGTAACTACAAATGTTGGGGAAATTTACAATGGGCTTGGGGAATTGTTAATGAACTTAGACACTTTCTTTGTGCCGAAACAACCATGGCTTGCTTATTTTCTGATTCTTTGCAACCTCATCATACAACTTTGCAGTGCAAAAGGGAAATGAACAAGGTTATAAGCTGGTCCTTCATGGTAAGGTGATGTACAACCAGAAGTTAAAATACCCTAAAATACAGTAAACTCAGATTATAAACTAAATTAAATTGCAAGACAGCTTCCATATGATTACAACAGTGCATTCAGTTACTACCCAGAAAAGGTAAGTGATTAACAAACCCATGTACTGGGTCAATTTTATTACGTAGAAACAAAACAATGGAAAATGGCAATGTGTCCTTAATACTTACCACATTGAACAGTTAAAAACTTTCATATTCTGAAGGATTTATTCAATTACTAGGAAAGATTTGTTAAAATAAATAGAGCATTTTAGTCCACCCTGTGAGAAACTCCTATTAAGGACAAATGTTTGAGTCAGAAAATTTCTTAAGGTTCAAAAATAAACCATCTGGCTAAAGGAGATTCTTTAAAACGCACAATGAAAGTGTTTGACTCCTCTTCTGTTTTTACAGATGTAAATCACATATTATTTAACCTGGTAAATTCGGGCCATACTGCCTAACCACACAGTATTCCAGTTAGAAACTTCTAATCTTTTTTTTTTTTCCTTCTTTTTTTAACTCCATATAGGTAGCATTTATAATAAGGCACGGCAGTTAGAAGCATAAGGAAATACCCTATAGTCAGTGACTGATTGTCCCTTGATTAGATTCTGCTTGACTACATTTGTTCACATCACTTGTTTCTTTCTATTTTCAAAATCCACAATTGCAATCAAATCTCAGACATAAACAAATAATCACAGTCTACTTTAGCTGAAAAGGTATTTCTCTTTACACAGAGGGGAGTCCTACTCTTTTTCAGAGCATAGAGAAAAGGGTTTTGCCACACACATAAAGGACAGAATCCGAACCCTTCATTTTTCTTTCTGAGTGCCACAAAGTTTGTAGGGGGATGTTAGACCAAGTGAGAAGTATAATACCCTTCATTTTCAGCTCCTGTCCTAGCTCTGTAGATCTACTTCATGCTGGTTCCTAAGGAAATATTTCCAGGCTCAGGTGTCACCTGCCTTTAACATTACTCAAGGGTGGTCTCTTGGTATCTGGCTGATTTGAGCCCAGTCTTAGAAAGTACAAGCTTCCTTGCCTTATCTGACATCATTACCCAAACTAAACACTCTAAAAACTACCATGCAAACCACCTTCTTAAAGGAACTGCTTTTCAGTTTTGAGGGTGCTGCAGATTGCTCTAAGCTAATACTAGTCCAAAATAAAAATAAAGATACTGACTGATTGTAAATGCTGCAAATCTTCTTCCTCTGGCTATTGTATAATTTTAATGCCTTTGCTTATGGGTCAAATAAAGTGTGTTTTAGGATGTGTGCATTTTACTTAATTGACACATTTGATTTTCCACATGTTCTGCAATAACCATCAAAAGCTGAGACTACTCTTTCACTATGGGATTAAACATCATTAAACACTAAACTATAAGAACATAAAGCAACTTGTCAAACATTAACAAGCTCTATAGATTTAGCAGGCATTACCACAGAATCAGTGAGTAGGCCATCTTTAATGGCCACATGTCATTATAAATGTATTCAAATTTCTGTGCCCAATCTATGATTGATTCATTTTACAAACGTATTAAAGCCACTAAAGTAGCTTGCTCAGGAGATTGCCAGAAATTAGATATCTGACAAATGAGTTAAGAATTAACTTGTTCGCTGAATGTGCTCAAATAAATACAAAGTTGTCATGCTCATAAAATCCTTTAACTTTAGTATGTAGCATATTTAATCATAGAGCACTTTCAGGATTGCTCATTGTGTGGTCTCTGTCCATAGAAAGAAAGAAGAGGGAGCATTTTTTTCTTTCATTTGCAGGTTTTCATACTGTGCCCATGTTCTGAGGGTGATGGGACATTTCAGTAGCATATATGATAGGCCACCAGAAAACATGCTAAAAATGATCTTTAAGGAAATTGCATTACTTAACTAAAGAGTATTTTACATCTGCCAGGCTGCCAATCATCATTTCTTGGTCAAACACACACTACAATTCAGATTTTTAGCTGAGCCGAAGGCTCCATTTACAGCAGATGCTGAAATAAAATATGTGACATTCTTTCCAGGCCAAGAAAAAGGTATGTCAATAGCAACTTTTTTTGATGAAAATACCTTGGATGATGATTCCCTTGAAGAACAAGGAACATATGGTTGGAAAAACAGAATTGTAGTTTAAGAACAAAATATTTGTTACCTTGACAAATGAATGAATCAGAGGAAGGAAGAGTCTTAGAGCCAAAGGCAGATCGCAAACAGATGGGTCCCAGAGGAAGCAGCGGTAGCCAAGAGAATTAGCCACTGTGTGAGGGTGAAAGCTGACAGTGAACATGGGAAGAGGGCTCCACAGTATGCAGAAGCAAGTCATGAACTGTAGTTGGAAGACTCTGGAGGTTCAAGGAGCATAGTCCAAACTGCAAGGTAGTGAGAAAAATAAAATCAATTTTGCCTCAACCAGTTTGTCTCTGAATCTGTTTATCTATTTATAGTACTAATAAAAAGTAACTGAAATTCTCTGGCTCACCAGCACAAGCTTTTGTATTTAGTATTTAATGTTTATTTCTGAACAGTTAACCTATACAAGCCAAAATTTAGAATCAAAGTGTTCAGAAATTCCAGGAGGTATTGACAGTCCCAGGTGAGTCATGGGTTGTCAGTTCTCAGGCAAGTTGCCTCCAAGGATGTGCCTTCTGTCCTATTATTATGGAAACCATGTGAGAACAATCATAGCCTCAAAAGTGTCAAGCCAGGGAGTGCTTGGCCATAGTGTCACAGGGTCCTAATGCTCCCAGGTGCCTTAACAAATTGCTCTCAGGGAAGAAGGTGAAGACAAAGCCTTGTCTTACAGTAAGAACACAGGATAACCTCAGAGATTAATAAACTGGGTACCCTTTTAAATGTCATTAAATCAATTCTCCACAAATCAATTCTCATTGAAATTACATTCACCTAGCCTTCTGCTCATCCTGCTCTGAGACCTAATCCTATGTTCCGCTATTCTCAGTGCCCGCTGGGATAATAACACTTCCCTTTCTTGCTCCAGACATTTCTTCATGATAATGAGTTGCCCTGCACATGTGCACTTTTAAACCCAGTGTTAATAAGGCAACCACTTGTTTATGAGGGACAAGAACATGTGCTCCTCTCACTCAATGTCATAATGTGGCATATTTCAAGATACAATCTTTTTATTATTATTATTATTATTCTAAAACTGTCCCTATCATTTTACTGAAAGGTAGTAAAACATGCTGAGTGTTCCTTAACACATACACCTGGATCACAGATAAGGGCAATAGCTCAGCAGAGGTTTTATTTTTTTTTACTGTCTTGTGTGGACCAATCCATAATTCAGTCCTTATTCATAACTATAAAGCACTATATGCGTACTTATTAATAATGAATTGTTATTCATATCTGTACAAATTTAACAGTTAAAAAATTGTGATTATATTTCTAACAGAAGAAAAGTTTCAATATTATTTAAATTATATTTATTTAAGTATATATAACAATAAGTCTAGACTCCTTCGCCTTGAATTCTGCAAGTCTGCTTAGTACCTTAAAGGAACCATTAGGCAACCTTCAAAAGGAAATAAAATATCTTTTTTCTATAAAAAATCATATTCCTTTAACCCATTTAAAGAGCAAAACTGTTGTTTTTTTTTTAAATTACAGGAGCATGCTCCCAAAAATCTATAATATATGCAGCAAAATTTATTTTCCAGTATTTCAGTGAATAAAGGTGATTTTAATACAAAAACAACACTTTTATCATTAGCAAATTCATAATTACCACTTCCTCCTACTCCTCCTCTGAATGCTACCATAGAAGAACTAAATGGTCTGCCTGAAATGGGAGTACTGAAGCTATTATTTAAGCCAAACTCCATCTGAAACCATTTGGACCTTTCCTTAAAATCAAAATTTTAAAATCACCTCAATTGAAAATCTTGAGAAGAAAATGAGAAGACTCTTCAGAGTTTTTGGCATGTACATTGTATCTGTCCATACAATAGAAAAACACATGGAAATGTAAGTCTAAATCTAAATCCAAATCTACAGAATAACCCCTTTAGTTTTGTCCTTCTACATTTTCCCCTTTTTGCTGATTCTTTTGAGGCCAATTAGTTTTTAAGGTCTATCTTTAAGGTTTTACTTTTGTAAATTATCTTGCAGTATCAGGGCTGACTTTTTTATGATGATGGGATTGGAACCTCTCTTGTATGAGGAAAGGCTGAGAGAGCTGGGTCTGTTCAGTCCAAAGAAGAATTAAAGGGGATCTCATCAATGCTTACAAATATCTAAAGAGCAGTTATCAAGAAGATGGGGTCAGGCTCTTCTCAGTGGTAACCAGTGACAGGGCAAGGGTTAGTGGGCACAAACTGGAACATGGGAAGTTCCACCTGAATATGAGGAAAAACTTCTCACTGTGAGGGTGACAGTGCACTGGAACAGACTGCCCAGAGATGTTAAGGAGTCTCCTTCTCTGGAGACATTCAAAACCAGCCTGTATGTGATGCTGTGCAACCTGCTCTGGGTGACCCTGAATTAGTGGGGGGGTTGGACTAGATGATCTCATGGGGTCCCTTCCAACTCCCACCAGTCTGTGATTCTGTGATTATGATAAAAGGTTTTTCTAGTGTGTAGCAAACAGCACTTGCACTGTATTTCCTTGCCATTCAAAATATCTATCAGTGACAAAATGCTACATTATTACTGTACATGAAGGAGGGCACATATATTTAATATGGAAGTCTTAGGTACTTGGAAATTTTGGCAGCAGATTTTTTATTGATATAACAGTATCATACTCTTATAATTCATAAAATTCAATAAATGCAATAGCACATGTCTCTAAACCTATTTATGTAGAGGGTGTGATTTATAAAATTTTCACAGAAACTATTTCAAACTAATTCCAGAACAAAAAAAAATGTCAACATGAAACTCTGTATTCATGGTGAGAGCTCAGAGAATATTTTGTTTCATGTAGATCATAAGGGATCATATACCAGTATTCATTAGCACAGCCTAAAAGAAATTTGTATACTACCCAACACATCCACCCAAAATCAATAGAATTCAAGCCTAAATAATCATACCTCTCTTCATTTTATAACATTTGGTCAGAATTAAATTTTGTCTCACATCACAGCAGAACACAAGCTATATTGATAACTCATTATAAACACAGTCAGCCACTGATTCTTACACTGGTTTTTGTATAAATAACTTTCTATACTATTACAACATCTTCAATGCTTCCTGATGATAAAGACTTCAGCTTGGAAGAGACAGTTTTAATATGATTGTCTGCAAACATTCATCAATCACTGGAAATCAAAGCATAAAGAAGGTTGGAATAAAAGAGTGAAACACCACAAGCCAAGCTCTGACCTCCTTCCTCAGCTCCCATTCAGATTTCCTTTAGGCAGGCTTCCCCTGAAGACAGTGCAATTCAGAAATTAATCATGACCTACAACTCAGTGTGTGGCTTAAGTCTCCAGCATCTGCAGAACGGTTAAACTGGCATTGCTGTCTTCCTTGTATTGAGGGGTGGTTAGTCAGACTTGCAAGCTTATATGCCTTAGGTTTCTTTCAGGTTTTCCTGTATTTTTCCCCTATTAAATAATGTTATACTTTCTCAAGAATGTTACACTACGAGAGCTACCACATTTTCAGGAACTGTATTGTTCCCATTTCATCTATGCTGAAATGGCAAAGCTGCATAAGTCAATACAACTCTGATACAACTTCGATTCTGTGAAGCAGAAAGGTCAATCTCAGTACAGCCCACTGCTTATATCACAGGGCTTGATACTACAGGTCTACTGCCAGAACAGAGGCAGGTGTCTGCTAGTAACAGGAGGTCCAGGAGCTAATCAGATGTGCTACTCTCCAAGGATGTGACATAGGATTGCTCCTGGCATGCACAGGAGCTGTTTGCATGGAGATTTGAGGTGTCAACAGGCCTGACTTCTGGAATAACAGAGTCAAATTAAACAGGTGGCAATGGTTACTTATTTTCCCAATTAGCAGAAATTAGTATATGCCTCCAAGATTACTCCAGTTAGTCCATCCAGGTGAAATGCAGATGTGTACATGCAAACATCTGCTGATTGCTGGTTGCTGACAACAGACTGACTGACTGATGTCTGCAAACATCCCTGACTTGATGCTGATACCTGAATGAAGATCTTCAGCTCATCTTTTTGGCTATTCTCAGGTGGGTTTCTATACTGGAACTGTCACAACTTGCACAAATAGTTTCATGTGTACAGCAAGAAGGATTTAAGTCTCAGATTCCAGCATCCTATGTTCAGAGCTCTGAGCTACAGATTCACTCCCTTTGACCTAAATGCCATTTAACTACTTGTGCAGCTCTGTAAACAGTGCCAACAGAAAAAAGTTGGATACTTTCATAAAAATATCTGACACTTTGGTTATTATCAGTGTAAATAGTTTTGAACCAGAATTATGCTGCAGGCAAAACAAGAGATCTATTTTATTTACTATTCTGATGTGTGATACTTTTCTCCATACTCCTCCTCTCATGTTTGTCAAAGCACATAAGCTTCATGCTTTTTCTCTTTCTAGGTCATTCTACCTAATTCATTTTCTTCATTGAACACCTTGTTCATTTGAATTTCTGTTTTGAACTCCCAATACCTCCTGTGGGCTGTGCAGTGATGGAGAGGATCTCATTTAAGACAGGGGCTCCTACTAGACAACAAAGACTGAAATAATAATAGCAGACCATTCTAGCTCTCTTCAGCTAAGCATATCTCTGGCAATCGTGCAGAAGTCATTAATTGTTGTTAGATGTTTGTAACCTTGACTCCTTCGGATTTCAGTGAGGGGTGCTGGCACTCAGCAATCAGGTGCCACCAGATGAGGCACTGCATTCCTCTTTTTCAGAAACCGTACTCAATTTCTTCAGTCACCTTTAAGGCATTTGGGAACCAACCTGGATTTTAAAGGTCAAAGATATAATAAATCTAACCTATAGCATGTAGTAGTTCTGGCACAATGATAGATGATAATAAGGGTTTTGTAGGTTTTTTTTGTAAGAAAACCCAAAATGTTACATGAATATTTCTTCCACCACATCTTTTTTACACTAGAAGTAGATCCATTAAAAAAATCAGTTAAAAGTCCAATCTACATTGTACACTTATTTTGTTTTTTTTTTTTAATTTTATTTTATTTCCTTCAGTTATTGCTCTTACTACTCAACAGGTCAGTTACAGATTTCCCCTCACTGAACCAACTGCAAGGTTGTTGAAATCTATAAAGCACCACTTGGCTCCATTTCCGTCAAAACTGCTAAGTCACATTTCCCAAGTTCTAAAAGATGTTATTTGTAATAAATGTATTGATCAGTTTATGACCATTTTAGCTAAAAGACTGCTCCATAAAAGGAACCTCTACTGTCTGCATATTTATAACCCCACAGTAATGAGATGTTTGAACTGCATGAGAGACAGCCAATGTTTTTTTACGAACCCATTATTTGAAGCTACTGTACTTTAATGTGGTATCCAGAATGGAACGAAAGGGTTTCATTTTATTTCTCTTACTTAAAACTTTCCACTTATCTGTGCAACTGGGAGATTGTAATTATGGATTTCCTTACACATCCCACAAAGCAAAGCCACTAGCATAGCCAGAATCTTCCCTCTTTAGCTGAAAAAGCACATATATCACGTCTGTATATTGCAGACTATTTTCAGCTAAAGAATTTCAGCAAAACTCCATGCCAAGTTTAGTATCTTTATATATTTCTGTACAACTTGCATACCATTTCTTGGAATAGTCAGATGTTATTTTTAAAATGTTATGACATGTATTTTGAAATCCATGCATAAGACAAGGTGGTCCAGTCGGAAAGCTTCCATTCACTCTGTTACTTTTTCCACAGCTGAGAAGCAGAAGCAACCACCTGAAAAACGTGGGCAGTCTGTACAAAAAGTATCTCTTTGTCTGCTGAGTGGGCATGGCTAAAGCCCCACATACCTCAGCCAAACCCCTGTAAGAGGATGGGGTGAACAGCAATCCTGCTGTATTAGCAGTTCCACCTCCAACCCACAGTGCTGTCAACAGCGTTTGGGGCAAAGTCTCAAAACCAGATCAGGTCCCAGTGGTTTATGAGGTTAAAATATGTATAAATGCTTGCATAATGCACTAATGCTAAAGAGTAAGGATCTGTTCTTTTTCCAGCAGAAACAGTGTCCGGAGATAGAGGGTAGAGAGGGAAGTCTTTTTAGAAGAATGGATCCAGAAACACCCTTCACACAAGCAACAAATCCCTGTGTGCCCTGACCACTGTGGGTATTAGAGATATGTGACCACATAGGACAGAGCAGTTGAAATTTTTATCCCTGACAAATGAGGTTTCAGTACACTGCACTCCTGGATAGCTTCACTTCTGTTTGAGTTTGGGATCTGAAACTTAGTATGTGTTAAATCTAATACATATTGAATCTGGTCCAGTGTATTTTAGATCTAAGCACTTTTAGAAGAGAAATCACAGGCTTCCAGTAGAAGACTTTACATCCAGTTGCAATGAGAGAGTAAATGTTTAAATCACACCTCATATGGCAACCAAACAGCTGAAACTCTGCTGCAAACTAGAAATATGATTCAAATAAAGAAAAGATTGTTAATTATTTCTGATATGGGAAACATTCGCAGCTGTTCCACTGGGAAGGAAGGAAGGAAGGAAGGAAGGAAGGAAGGAAGGAAGGAAGGAAGGAAGGAAGGAAGGAAGGAAGGAAGGCCATCAATCATCTGCAAAACTGGATAACTGTCCCACATTCAAAAGGGCTACTAAAGATTAAATCACTGCTTCTCATGCACAAAGGTATCAGGAATTAGGTTTTTACATCCCAGGCTTAATCTACTCTTAGCCTTCAGTCTGTAAGATTCCTGAAAGCATAAAGGTTTTCCCCCTGGCACCAGGATTTCCATGTAGCACCTCACCATTCTGCAGCTCCTGAGACAGTTCCACTGTCAAGTCTGCCAGACAGTCCTGAAATTCTGAATGCAGCCCATGCCTTGTTTGCCAGAAGTCAAGGTTATACTTTAATCACAGCTGCTAGGCTTTTCCCTGTTCTTCTCTCTTCCATGAGGTATTTCTTCATCCACTCACTTTAAACATCTGATTACCATTTGTGAGGATTTTGGTTCTGCAAATAGGTTATTCTGCCACAACTGGTCACCACTGGCATAGTCAGAAGGGAAGAGAAGTTATTGCTGTTGTGTTATTATGTGTTAGCTGAAATGACAGCACCTCTCTTCCTCTTGTTTTATGACCTTGTAGATACAATAGCTAGAAAAATTGATGTGCTTATTCTGGAAAGGTAGCAATAGGATTCAAGAAGTTAATACAAGTTATTTTATCATAAAAGGCACATGAGCTAGAATAGTACCAAGGTGGAGTGTTACCACTCTAGTGATTAGTGGTCCAAATTCCCAGCATATCAACATGTGGGAAGCTCTTAAAGCTGCAGTGACAGCTTTACACCTCCCTACATGATAGTCTCTGATTTATTGGAATGATCCTACCCCCACAGTCCCATTATCAACCTAATGACCACAGCTTTTTTTTTTTTTTTTTTTTTTTTAATTTGGACCAAAATAGAAAAGAATATGAAGAAAGTAGACAAAGGTTTTTGGCAAATGTAGTCAGTAAAAATATTGGAGTTGGAGCGGTTTGTTGGGGTCTGGAGGTTTTTTTACTCTTTTAAAATAAAAAAAAAATGTCTCAGGGAAGTTGACAACTTGGATGCATTTGCTGAAAAATTTATGAGATTTACGAATTGAGCTTCTGGCCTTTGACATCCATTTTTCAAAACAAAATCAAGTGGTGTTTCACAGAAAGTCAGTGCAAAAGTGAAAGGGCCATCTTGTGAGGATTTCCTCTGCAGGGTTTTTCATTCCTTTTTTCCCCCTTTTTAGCCCAAAACTGAAAAAAAAAAAAAAAAAACTTTCTTGGTTGGAAAAAGAAAACCAAGAATACAAAAATTGACAGAAGTGGCTTAACAAAAGGGTTTATTTTCTAGTCTTGATATAGCATAAATGCTGATCAGATTTTATCACCATGTCCTCCTCTGCAGAGAGCAAAGAACTCATTGCCTTCTCCATGAAGAAGTAGCCAAGCTAACACACTTTTAAGCCCTGGAGTCCTAACTTTTCATGAAGATGACCCTCATCATTCATGCTGAATGACAGAGGAACCAGATGGTCTGAAACCAGCACATAATTTTTCAATCTTCCCTCAGACTTGCACACATCTAGCATATATCCTGGATCTCCACAAACTTCTAAATGGACAGAAAGAATTTATCTATCTGTGTATCACGAACAAGAGATTTAATCTTAATAAGTGTATCCAGTAGATAAGAGTAAATCTGAATGAAAGAGGCTTCCCTGTAGACAGAGCTGCTTTCCTTAGGTACTTGGATAATAATGGAAACTAGCTGTTTAGATTTATCCTATGCAGTAATTATACTGTAAACCAGCAAATAAGTTATTGTCATTGCTATCAACAGGCCACAGGTTTTGTACTAACTCTGCAAGACCTCAGGGATAGGGTTTGTCTTAACTTTGTCATTTAATTGTAATAAATTGGTGAAGAATGCAATCAACTTACCTGTACCTTCTTACATGGCAATTGTGTGGGGAAACCTTCTCTGACTGCTTTTTGGGGGTACCAGCCTATGGTAATCATAGAAGGCCAGAACATGTTTTTACAGCAGTATCAAGAATCTTGTTTTAAGTACCTTCTGAGCAACCTAGGCTGTTAAAATTTAATGTAAAAAATTTGTGGAGAATGTAGGCAGTGTAGGTTTTAAATTGGGGCAACAAAGACTGAGCAGCAGTTTCATTAGTTTTTTCCCAAACTCCATAATGTTGTCTGTCTATTAGGTATTCACATAAATTCTCACTCAAAACAGTCCCAATATAACCACAGAATGTAAAAAATCCCACCCACTAATTATAAACTTTCTGGAGAAAGTCCCGGTAGCTTTCAAGACATGGACTTTGAAGATCAAGAAAAGGCTACTATGTAAGGGAAGGGAAGCTGGGAAACAGGAGAGACAGCAAGGGAAAGCACTGCCCTCCCTGTCATTCCCACCATACCCCCAAAAAAGCAAAGGAGATTAGGTGTGGTGACGGTGACCAGGGTTGATCACAGCTCATCAGGTCTGTTGCAAGGATGCAGGTCCCAGGTCAAGCCAGGGAGACAGTTCAGAAAGGATGGGTCAGACCAGGAAGATGAAAGGCACTGGCACAACTGTGAAATAGCTCTGGCAGGGATCAAGGGTGTAAATCATCATCCAAGCAAAGGGAGTCTCCCTCAGATCCTCTTACAACCTCTGTGCTTTCACAGCAGTCAGATCCAAAGTTACAGGGCTATACTACAGAAAACCTGATCTCTAGCACTGGCAGCCAAACTCTTAGGAGAAGGGAGACACTTTTGTCCTGAGTGAAGAAATCCACAAAGATCATCCTTCCAGGAGCGTGATGATGGCAAACATGATTTACTTTGTTTTACCAAGCATTTCTCATTTCTTTCATTCCTGAGACTCTTGGTCTACATAGTTATGAAGATCACAATTGGAAATGTGTCATTAATTGGCACAACTCACCTGCCTGTACAAATGGTTATGGAAATACCGATTTCAATCAGCACCTTCAATAGCTAAAGCTAAGTAAAACACCCTCAAAACTCTGGTGATACCATCAGTATATTGACCAGCATCTATTGTCACAGAAACTTCAGCAGGTAACAACATGTTGACATCTCACTTGTAAGAAGTAATGTTTCTTACTGTACAGCAGAATAATTAATAGTTATCAAAAGACTGGGAAGTCAAGCTTGGCTTGATTAAACTCCTAAAATATAAAGGTGTACCCCAAGCTCATATAAAGTTGAAGAGTCAGCACAATTTGACAGAGAGAGGAAAAATGCACTGTAAAACTCTAATTCTGGCTAGTTCCCAAAGTTTCAGAAATATGCAAAAATGATAAATTGGACATGCTAGGTAAGTAAGGGAAATTATACATTTCATAACCAGAAAATGTCTATCGTTCATACTGGTAGAAATGTTTATATAAGGGAGTGATTTTGTTTAAACCAGTTTTTCAGACACGGTGTGTTTGATTTGTGTATATGAGACAAGAAAATAAGATTCAGTGTGTGAATACCAAGACTGAGGGAAAGCACTGGAGGAGTAATCTAAATTGTGTATACATTGTAAATTAAATATGAAAAAATAAAATTATATCATAAAACTATCTTCAACAGTTTGTTCTCCTGCAGATTTCAAAGGGTTTTTTGATAATTGTATTGCTTCCTACAAGTCCCAAAGGCTTCCATACTGAGCAGAAACAGGAACTTTCAAAACATCCATTCAGCTCCTTTGAAATCGGAATTGCATTTGAAGACCTCTAGTAGCTTTGCAACAATAATTACTAATTTTTCCCTTACATCTAAGCTTGTTTTAAATTTGTTTTAATAAGCTTTCACTTGATAATATGATTTAATATCATCCACATAAAATGACAAAATTACATGTCTCTTCAGCAACATAGGCTGCTGAAGTTATGAATACTGCTGATGAAACTCAAACTTGACACTTCTCATAGTGCTAAAGAAGGTTCACCATAGCTCTTACCTTCAGCATTCAGCAGTAACCAGGCCATCCATCACACACACAGTCTGAGACAACTGTAATTCACAGGCTCATTCATGAGGCAAATCAGACCATTCAAACATCAGGAGAAAGTCTCTTTGAGGGCACTGGTCCCAGTAGCCTGCTGCATGAGGAAATGAGGACTCCTTATACCTGAAAAATCACAGACATTGAGAGTCACTGATTTTTTTTCTTATTTTGTCCTTAAGAACTTTTTTTTTAATGAGATTTAACGCTTGTCTCTCAGGAATATTTCAGAAGCTAATAATATTTGGTATAGTTACAGAGCAGCACATGTAAAGAAAGAAGGAAAAAAAGCAGAAAGAGAGCAGAAAAGAGAAAAACAATTTAGCGTACCACCCACAGTAGCCTAAAGGAAAATCAAGGAAGCAAGCACAAAATATCCACTCTCCATATTATTTTTTAAATGATGACAAGAAAAATTCATAACTCCCTAATTTAAACTCCGAGGAACAAGAAATAATGTTAAAAATTATAAAATTGTTCAAGTGGTTTAGATATTTTTCTATCTGAACCTACTCTAGACAGAGTGAAAAATAACCTGAAGTGAATCAGATTAAACAGATGTCTCTGGAGAGTGGTTGTCTTTCTGTGTCTTATTCATCTGATGGCCAGTACAATGAGCCTTTGATTGAAGTTCTTATATGCTTCAATAGTGATAATAGACTGAAAATGCAGAGAAAATTAAAGCGTCCAATGTCAGTTCCTCAGATAAAATTTTCCAATGAACTCAAACTCATAATTTATAAAAGCAGCAATATTCAATATTTTTGTGCTGTTTTTATAGTACAAGTAATAAGTTTGGGGATTTTGGGACATATTTTTATTGTCTCGGGGATTTTCTTCTCCAATACTTTTGGTTCTGTATGTTTACTGGTGTTTCTATTATCTTCCAGGAAAGCTATGAATCTTAGTTCATTTTATGCGACTCTTGATTTTCCCTTTTTTGTCTCACTGCCTTCTGAAGCTGCCATTATCCTCAGTTCTCTTCTGTCTTCCTAGTCTTAATGCAAGGATAGGACTTACCCTTACAGCTATGAATAACTGTATGATGAAGCAAAAACACTGGCTCATCCCCTAGCAGGATCCCAAAATCCAGCCTCCACTGCCACAACACACAATTCAATCCATGTTATATTCCCAAACTTGAGTTACCTTTTTTTTTGCCTTTTGATTTAACAGCATTAACATTGAGGCGTCACAGCTCCCTTTAATTTCAATGACTGAGAGGGCAACGTTCCTCCTGGAAGCCTTGGATACTCAGATATTTCACCCAGCTTTCTACCCTTGAACTTGGCCTCCTGTTTCCATCCAACTATTCTGATTTTATGGGCTTTGGGCAGCTCAACCAAATCAGTCCCCAGACTGCTCTGAAAGCAGCCAAGCTCCAGGAATCCCAACTACATCCTTAAGGTTTGGTACGGCAAAGGGGAGAAGGAGGGCATAAGGGAGCAGACAGGTTAGCAGGACTTCCTTTTATGATTCCTCAGGGGAAGAAAAAAACCCACTTTAATGATTTAAACAGCCTGATGTCTGTTGTCAGGACCCCTAAGTCAGCACCAAAGAGTTATATGCAATATAACCCTTAGCAGCTAAAAAACACATATGCCACAAAACAATGCTGTGTTATTCACCTAATATGCTCTGCAAATCCAGCCCAGACCCTTTAGTAGGTGACCAATTTAAATAAGATAAAGGTGAGGTTGGTTATTACTATACACTGTACCTTACAGAACAACTCTATACTAATGATATATGAGAAAATGCTCATTTTCATGCACTCCTTTCTTTTGGTCTCTAAAATATAATTTCTATAATACACATCTATTTTAGAATGTAGTTAATTTTCATTATAAACTAAGTAAAAGCTCTTAATTTAATGAGTCTCCACAGTGTTAACCTGCAATGCGTTTAAATACTTATCTCAGAGAAATCTGTCAATCAAAATAATATTAATAGAATTTATTTAGAATTCAATTTTATATATAGAATATATAGAATTCTATTAGAATTTTAAAACAGTACAATATACGCACATTTTTCTGCACCTTCTTAATGTCATCAGGAAAACCATTAATCTGGTAGTAGAGAAAACTTCAGTGTATCTCCATCCATCTGAAGCTTGCACTTCTGCTCTCTCTGACACACACACGATCAGTTAAGGAGATGGGAAACTGACTGTCACTGCTGTTTTCAGGGACATAAACATAATTCCAAACTCAGGGATACAGAGAACTGTGTTAGCGTTGCCCAACAAGGTGCATCGAAAGCCATCCCACTGCATATTGGCAAGCTGTGTCTTTCCCTCGCTGCTGCTGTCTTCAGGAGGCACTTACCATGTCAATACGATATTTGCTTCCTGGCCAACATCCCTGCCACCCCCCATCACCTGCTCTGGTGCAATCCTCCTCCATCAATCAAGTGTCTTTCCCTAACAAAGATGTAGGAAGCTGCTCAATATCATGAAGTCCCACTGAATTTGTCTCCCATTTGAATAGGACTAATCTTCATCCTTAAGTGAAGCACCGTGGCAGAAAAGAATGTGAGCCAAGGAAGGTTTTGGCTCTAAGCATGTCAGGCTTTCTGAAATCAAATCTGAGCTAGGAGGAGATGCAAATCGGCAATAATGCTTTCTGTGTAACTGACTATTATTCCTGTCACTTTGCCAAGCATAGGAGTTGAGGGTCACTACATTTTAATACAGGCTCTCTTAACTTTCAGTGTTATTAGACCTTGTGAATCAGTCAAGGTAATGATTCCAGATAGGGGGGAAAATCAAGGCAGATAATGGAGCCTGCAGACATGGGAGAGATTTTATTATTCCTGGGAGACACTGTATAGAAATGTCAGACTGGACACCTACCGAAATGTTCTGGAACCAGTGTCTTTCTGTAAAAGTGAGTAAATGCTAAAAATAAACTAATTAAACTAGTGTTTATTTTAACAAAAGACATGGGGATTGAGTTGCAAGGGATTCTTATCTGCTATTTACTCTGGTCATTAGTTTTCTGTAGGTTGAACTGAATGACAAGTAATTACATATTGCTTTTACTTTTTGGATCCTAAACCACTAAAAGTACTACTCAACTAAACTTAGTTGTGATGAAGTGAAGCAAACCTTTTGGAATACAGAGGTAACTACCACAGCCCAGAGGCTCCTGCTACCAGCCTACTTTCTCAACCTATTTCCCCTCCTTCTCTATTAAAGCTCTTCCCCACCACTTCAGTTTTGTTTTGCATTTTAAATATTAGACAAAGGAATTCTCAGAGAAAAAAAGTAGTATCACTTAGGTGACCTTGCCTGGAAATAAGCTCAGTTTCCAGCAGCAGAAAACAAACATTATTCTACCTGCTTTTGTAAGGATAGAAGTGGTAGCTTCAACATCCATTAGATTCCACTAATTTCAAAGTCAAAAGGCTGAATTAAGAAGGCATTATTAATAAAACTTCTAGTAACTAATCAAAGGTCGAAATCTCCATTATTAAGTTTCAACTCATTTGAAAGTGTTGGATATTTGCACATCTAATGACAACTAAAATTAAGGACATAATAAACATCCCTACAAGCTCCAGAAGTAACTTATTAAAAATTAAGACAAGTCTGCTAGATGTTTTCTCTGCTTAACAACAGGTATCTGAGGTGATCTGTTAAGAGTCACAGACAAAGGTTACTTCTAATAATGATTTGGTCTTTAGTCTTTCCTAGTCAGTGTTCCCTCTAATCTCTAACTTTGGCAGGTCAATACTTGGAAACCCTATTAGAAAATGGAAAAAATATTTTTTGTTTCTTTATTATGCAAAAAATAGATATGATGGGGATTTTTGTGGTTGTGATCATCAAGTTGGTTTTCCTTTTTATTTCAGAGACATCTAATTTCCTGTCTTCTACTAATCTATCCAGGGGCAAAATGAAGTTCCAAGAAATCCCCACTTCATCACATTTCATTACAGGTCAGGTTTGTGTTCCTAAATTTTATAAGGAGACAATATTAGTCACACAGGTCCTTGTGACTGATTACTTAATATATTCATACTTGAGAGTTGTACCTGAGCCAGTCCTGAACAACCGCTGGCAGTTCGCTGCACCATTATTTAAAGACATGAATTGTGTCTCCAAAGTCCTGTCTTTACATTTCCCATTCAGTTTACTTTTTACTCATATAAAAACAGGTAATCTGGCAAGTAGGTTACCAGAGTGCTTGTAAAGTTTTTCTTCTTTTTTTCCTGAATGTTCTGTGCAGTTTTTTCTTATTTCTCATTCAGTTTGAGATACCGTATTCATATGTGTTATTGTTATTTTAATAGAAATTACATTTACTTGTCAAATTCATGCAATTAAGATTTTAAGGTTTTGTTCGCCATGGTTTAGAACACAGGGATTTTTTGTCTCATGCTGCCAATGTAAATTGACCAAAATAAGCTGCCTTATATATTCCAAAGATATTTATTTTCCTTAATAACATTATTTTAATTTTTTTAGCAGCCTTCCTGTACCTGAATGGGGACTACAAGAAAAATGGAGAGGGAATGCATACAGGGGCATGTAGTGATATGATAAGGGTTAATGGCCTTAAACTGAAAGGGAGTAGTTTTAGATTAGATATAAGGAAGAAATCCTTCACAGTGATTGTGATGAGGCCCTGGCACAGGTTGCCCAGAGAAGCTGGGACAGAGGGCTGTCCCTGCCCCAGCAGTGTTCAAGGATAGATTGGATGGGGATTTGGGCAACCTGGTCTTGTGGAGGGTATCACTGCCCATGGTAGGGGGTTGCAATTAGATGGTCTTTGAGGTCCCTTCCAACCCAAACCAGTCTGTGATTCCACAAATCTGTGACAAGTGATATTTCTGCAAAGGGGACATATATTTCCAAAATGTTGTGAGAATTCAAGTTTGGATAGAAAGAATTTTGGTGGCTTGTGTCATACAAGCCTAAGAGATTGGAAGCAATCAATATCTCAGACCACATCACATTTTCTTAATGAGACCTTTCTTTGTAGCTAGGAACAACCTAGAGTGTACCTGATATATATCAAAGTTAAAGGTATAAAATGGGTTTTAACCTGATTAGTCTGGAACCAGAAACAGAACAGTAAGCTTAATATAGGTACATAAAACATACTATTTATGTTATATAGTTTATACTATTTATAATAGCATATACAACACATTATTGGCATGTTATAAATCTTTGCAGCCCTCTTTGTCTACCACTGCAGGCAAGATGAAGCATGTCTTTTCAAATATGGAAAGAAAGCAAGGGCCTCTGTCTGTGTGCCTGTTTTTCTATCTGGGACATGGACTTATCACACAATTCATGGAATTCAAATTAAGGAAAAAAGCACTAGTCAACATTGTTATGGTTTGTTTACTCGGGAAAGCTGCATCCAGCCACAAAGAAGTCTACATCAACTACAACATTTACATCTACAACACACAAAAAATTCATATCCGAGGAATCTCTTGTTAGTATGAAAATATGTTTTCTACAACAAAAATGAGTTTGAGCCAGAAATTTGTTATGATTTACCAACATTTTGTAGCATTTGAAGTAAAAATATGCACCTTTTAACAAACTGGAATAAATACATCTGTGGCCTGTGTTTGTTTTCTTAAACATATGAAGTAAGACTAAAACTATTTTCTTTCAAAATATTTTCTTTCAAACCCAATAAAGTATAAATAAATACAGATTTTTTCAGATAATAAACACCATAAATTTACAGTTTACTTTCAAGATGTTGTATTAACATGTAGAAACCTTACAAAAGGAATGGTAGGAAAAATAGACACATAGCAAAAAGCCATAGTGTCCAAAATGAGTTAAAGGCCAAAAGTCAGGGATCTCTTACACCCATGAAGTTCCACCCAATTCTGACATTTTTATGCGAGGAAAATCTGAAAATTGAAATTATTCAAAAAGTCTGAGGTATTCCCTTAAGGAAAAAGTGCATCCAGTTGCCTGGCTGGGAATACTGGTATGGACAAAATTTTTAATAATGGCTAATAATGGTTCAGCTGTTTCACAAAGAAAAAACATGATGTAAAGTCAGCATTCCCCCTTTCCGTGTTCTATGAAACAGAGATCCCAAGTCTCCCACAAAGAAAGAAAATAATTTGGTGTAACATTACTGTTATTCTACAGTAAGAAAAAGGCACCATGAAATGCAGATTTAAGACTGAAATCGAACCAGGATTTCTGGAGCTGATGCACATTTAAATAAATTTGTCTGAGAAGATGCAAAAGGGAACTAGAGTACAAGTAAAGCCACTATGTAAACGAACACAGTGAAAAGAAATCATCAAATCATCTCTCTTTTTGTCCCTATGACAGTTTTTTATAGTGTTAGGATCTTTGCTTTAAAAAAAAAAAAAAGGAAAAAAGGTGCAAAAGCTGACTATGATCCATAACTTTCACACTCAACTATAGCTGTCATATTCTGATCCTTCAGGAATTCTGTAGACTGAAGCAAGCAGAAGTTAAGCATATGGTAAGTCTCAGTGTCACTGCATTTTTTTTAATACTAGCATCACCATAAAAAAGGTGTTTTGTAGTTTTTTTTCCACATGGTAAAAGGCTAGAAATGACTAATGCAATATTTCCTCTATTGTTTATTTTTTCTAATAAAATACATTGCAGCAATTAAGGTATATCTTTTTGGCCCCCATCTAGTTACGTATTTTTGTACTGACATATTACATCATAGACTTAATATACAAAAATATCAGGCAGCAGTCATACCTAGATGCTTGTTACTAAGTCAAAGATTAACACTGATAAGAGTAGTAACACCCATGAGGATTATTCACACTCATCATAAAATATTCATTTAGATTGCTGAAGACTCTGAGAAAATAAAATTCCTTAAACAAGGTGGTGGTTTCAAGGTTTGCATAACAAAGGGAAGTGCTAGAACTGCATTTTTATTGAGTTAAAACTTAGGATTTTGGAACAGAACCACAGAATCATCAGGTTGGAAAATACCATTAGGATCATCAAGTGCAACCTGCTCTGGGGAACATGCTTTAGCAGGGGGGCTGGACTCGATGATCTCTCAAGGCCCCTTCCAACCCCTACAATTCTGTGGTTCTGTGAGTCCTCAACCATATCCCTAAGCACCTCATCTACCTGTCTTTTAAATACATCCAGGGACGGCAACCCACCTGCAGCTTGTTCCACTGCCCAACAACGGTGAAGAACTTTTACTAGTATCTAATCTGAACCTGCCCTGGCACAGCCTGAAGCCATTCCCCCTTGTCCTGTCACCTGTCACTTGGCTGAAGAGACCATCACATCGCCCACCTCTCTACAACCACCTGTCAGGTAATTATAGGCAGTGATAAGGTCTCCCCAAATACAATGCAGATGAATTTCCTTAGTCCACTGAGTCTACAGGAAGGCATAAAAGAGTATCAGTAACAGTTAAAAAAAAAAAAAAAAAAAAAAAGTGCACAATCATCTTGCCTTTGGAACTGAAACAATTTCTTGTGAGTCACTTTTACAAAGATGGAAATCAAATCAATTTTATTTATATAAAATTGGAGGGCATTGCATCTTCCATGTAATACCAGACCAAGTTATGAGCAAGAAATTAAGCACAAACTGTGTTGAAAAAGCACAAATTAAGGTGCTGCATTTCACACTAGGTCTCCCTCCAATCCTGACGAAGTAGCAGTATTAAATACCAGTCAAAGTGAGCTGGCAGCAAAGTCTTGTGTGTTTAGGATTTTTTGTTGGAACCGATTGGAAGCAGCAGTGTTGAGGTACTAACATAGTGGTCTGAGTCCTGTCCTTACCTCTGCTGTCAGAATGGCTCCAAAGAATGTTTATCAATATGGTGATAGGAGCTTTATTTATATTTTTTTTATTTATTTATTTATTTATTTTTACATATATGTATGTATAAAAAAACAAAGTCTTCAGAGCTCTACACAGAGGCAACTTCTAACCGCCTCTGGACTGAGCTGTAATTAGTTCAGATAAGGACCAGAACATAGAAAGGATCTGGACATTTTGCTTTCAGATCAGAAAAACTCTGCAGGGTTTTAAGGCTTCCACATTTATTTTTTGATTTTTTCAGTTTGTGTCAGACACTCGTAGAGACAAATGCCACAACTTTTTCCAGGCACTACCTCTGTCTTCAAATATGTCTCTGAGTTTATATTTAACTTGTACAGAGAAAATATTGCTATTAAGCAAGGCACTTCCACTTACATTTTAGTCTGGCTCAAAGGATGTGAATATGAGACATCACATACATTTGAGTAATACTCTTTCTCAATTAACAAACTACAGAAAAGATAAAGTTAACATCACAAATTTGTAGGCATGATTTAAACTGAAGTGGGATTCATTTAGTATATTTTATTTTTCATTTTGTATTAAGTTGCAAGGAGGAATATAGAATAAGTTATTACTCTGTAATCCATCTGATTTAAGAGAATTCTAAAAAAAAGGCAGTATTGTAAAGGAATAAAACTGAAATTAATTTATAAAAACTTGAACAAATTTTTTTTAAGAAAAATTTCAATAAACAGCATTAGTATCATATATAAAACATAATATGTTGTTTTGTAAATAAACTTTGCCTTTAATTTTAAAATAAATTACCAATTAAATGCTGAAAAATACCCAGAATTCTGTGGGTAAACAAAGGGATTTTGAAAAGAATGAAGTAATGAATAATTTAGAGAACACTTTTGTCTTTAACTAAAAGCTTACGACTTTTTGAAAATTCTGTACACCGGTGTACCAAAAGAACCTTCATCATTCAAGAGGATGAAAGGATGGTGCGTAGAGTTTTACAGGGATCTTGTTGAACAAAACTGAGGAAGGCTTTTTATGCAGGGATGTATGCAGGAAAAAATGAAGATGAGATGATAGGGGAAACAGCATTAATTTGTACATGCCTCCATGTACGTGTGTACATGCCTCCATTTATCTGCTGTATAATATTTTGTCAGAGTGCATAAACTAAAGTCATTGTACTTGATCTTCCTGACACATTCAGGGAGATCAAGTATGAAACCAACAGATAAAGAGGAATATTAAGGTCCTCATTGGTTTGACCTACATGCTTCCAGAAAAACTGCATACAAATTATGCCAACGTCAGAGTGAAAGAACAAAACGAATCCTTTGAGTGCCCTACCATGAGGTGAAAAATGGAGGAAGAAGACGCTGCTTATCAGAAAAATAGACAGGCAGAATTTCCTTAGGATATTTTCAAGTCAGCTGGGCTCATTTCAGCTCTGAGCAGATGACAAGCTGCAGGCAATTGATCTAACAGTTTGAACCCTTTTTCACTGACTGCTGTGTACAGGGTGTTTGCTGGGTGAACAGAAAATAGGTCTGTTTGTTCCAAACTTAATCACAGGTGCTTGAAAGGTAAGATTGGACAAGCCCAAACTGGAGTTTTGCCTTCATGTTTATATAGAGAGAAGAGGTAGGGAGTTTCAATGTAGTGCCTGGTCTAGGCAGGTAAAAGAGATTTCCCTGTCAGTCAGATACATATGAATGGCATATATATTCAACCAGTGGCAAGTTGGGACTACGGAGAAGAGAAATAGACAAAGAAGAAGGCAAATAGACCTTCTGATATCGAGAAAGCCAGGCAACAATCTACCACAGTAAAGAACATCTACATTGAAAACATAGGAGTAAAGAGAATCACATTATTCAATTATTGAAGTTTCACTGCATTCTCAGGAAAACAAAGATTTCCCTAGGCAAGTATTCCCAAGATATATTTTACCACACAGAATTTTTTTCAAAAGAGGCACCCATCAGAAGACTAGTCCCTCCATGCAAAAAAAAAAAAAATTTACTGATCATAGTGTAATTTTTATGAATTTAAAAAATGAATGATCTCTGTGAACTTCTAGAACTCTTACATACATGGAGCCGACAGTTCACTTTGCGCTGCAAATACCTGAGCAGGTTTTGGTTTTGATGGGAATCATAACTAACTGATACTCCTAAGAGCTCAATGGCACTGTAAGCAGATGCTGTTTGCAAGGGAAAACTGAAGTACATCTCAGCATCGGACTGCTGAGGGACACTGTGTTACTGCCCTTGCTGTGGACTAGTGACCATCATCATTGGGTGTTCTGTTCAGACGGATTGGGCAATAATAGTTTCCCATTTGAGTCAAAGAAGGTGAGGATTAAGTGTTTCATAGTCTCGAACGAGATTTTGCTACTTTACTAGATTTTTTTTTTGATGCTGCTAATATTTCAGTGTCAGTATAAATAAGCAATGCTATTACTAGTAAAAGTGAACTAGTGTAACCAAGAAATCTGCAGGAAGGGGGTTTGGGGTGTGGAAATGGAATGAAACCTTTTACAAGCTGTTGACAGAAATGCAGAAAACACTGGAAATTAATTTTTGAAGTGTCCTTGGATTATTTTAGGGATCTTTAAACCTGGTATCTTCTTATTTTCTAATATACATATGAAAATCTGAGATAAATAAGCTGTCATTTGAAATTCAAATGCCAAGGATTTACATTTTTGAATGTTGCTTACATGCTTCAATAACTCCAGAGTGATTTTTTTCTAATGTAAAAAAATAAAATGTTTTGTTCTTTAGAAAAACTTCTTTTTCTTTTTCTACTGATTTAAAACAAACACACCAACACAGATGCTGAATCGGTACCTGATTTCAGTCTCAGATACAGCATTTTCCACCAAGTGCACTCAGTGACACATAGAAATTCCACTCTAAATGCAAGAGTTACTTTGATTGTCTTTCATGCTTCACTCCCCCTCTCTGAGGCGTGCCAATGTTCACGGTTGTCACTTCTAGCCTTGGCTTGCGCTCTGTAATGATAAGAGGGGACTATATTCTGGCAGAAAAATGAACAGGTCAGAAATGTAAATTAGAATGGAAGGTTTGTCATCTTCTGAAGAGGTGGGGTGCAGTCTTTTCCTGAATGATAGCAAGGTAGCTCTAGCTTTTGTGGCATCTTCACAGCTTTTGTTTGTAGAGGAGGCATTACTTCTGAGCAATCGTCCTGAATTCATTGTGCACAGAGATGTTCTTCTTTCTTTTCTTCTGGAGAGGGAATGTAGAGCACTTGAGATACAATCTTTGCTCATACCATTTTTTGTAAAATTAGAGTTATTCTGCTTCTTTCTTGTGAACCTTTTCAACACACTGACCATCATAACTGCTGTAACCAGTGACAGCACAAAAGGCAAGTTTTTTAATTTTATGGAGCCAGAGCGCGTGTGATGTCCAAATCCAGTATGTTGTATGCGAATCCAAATGAGAGCCATCTGTAGACATACAGCAGGATGTATGCTATCCTGTAAGCCCTAGAGCACATATGAGGTTAATTGTTTTTCAGTTAAAAAATACCACTTTTCTAAATGTAGTATTATTTGTTTTGAAGAAAAATGAAGAGAAAAAAATAAAAAGGAAACAATAGATGGGACAGAACAAAGCAATTTAGTGAGGAAACAGGCATCAGAAGAGTGGGATATGTGCCACACTGCAAAGCTCATTTACCAACAGGGTATTTGAAAAATTACCATGAGCGTGTCTTTAGTGCATATGAGTCTTGAAAGGAACAATAGCATGTAAGACATCCAGGGGCAGGAGGGAGAGGAAAAACCCTTCCCCCTTCATTGAGGGGAACATGTCTCAGCCAAACCAAACACTCAGAGTGCCAATTCTTGTACTGCAATGCCCTGCCAAGCTCTGACTACGGACTGGTTTACCTCTGTCAGCCTCGGTGTTTGTAAAATGAGTTACTGCACCAAATACCAGAATGATTTTTCAACTTGTGGTAAAACAATGGTATATAAACAACTCTATTGTTTCCTGCACATGCTATCAGTTGGGATAGCACTCTCTGTGCTCTCCCTCAGCCTTTCTACAAGCAGTGAGAAGGAAGGGCTTAGATGGAGGAAACAGATCTCAGGTCTTTCCTTAGAAAAGTTCTCATTAACTTTCCTCAGCTATATTTTGTAGGCTGTTGCATTTCCATTTTGCTCTTGACTCAGCTTGAATAAGACTTTAGACTGCTGCTTCCATGATTAGTAATAGTCTGATGTTTTTGTTTCTCTGCACTATCAAGATATGGCTGGACTCATGAGTAACAAGAAAATTAATACAGTCAAAATCTTGGGCTCATGCCTTGGAGACATACATGAAATTTGGAAGGCAGAAGCACAGGCTGCAAGAGCAAAGGGTTTGCAGAAGGCAGTAGGAAGTCATGCAAATTTAATGCAAATAAAATAGCTCCCAGTTACCCACAGGCATCAAAGTTGGAAGAGATGGATTTTTGTCTGGTGATTAAGACAACTCCTAACCATTCTTCCAGCTGCTATCCACTCCTAAGAAGTTATTTACAGAAGAGCTAGGAAGTCAGCCTAGCCTGAGGAGAACTGAAATGTTCTAGTTCAAACTAAAATTTACAGGAAATTTGAAGATAGATGGTAGAAAGATGAAAGAGTTTGGAGGAATCTGCAAAAAGTAATTTGGGCTTAGTTTTAAATTTCATATTAACAGGAGATGCAGGACCTACAGAAACATTTCAGATTATACTATTCTTCATATTTGCATATATACTTACATACACACACATTCATACATATTCCTCTTATGTTGTTACCTCACATTTGAGGTCAGAAACCAACTTCCAATTCCTAAGTGTCTTTGGGAGACCAAACATAGAAAAAAAGATTATGGTTATATCAATTCACTAAACATAACCAAGTCAACTTACAAAACACAATGAGGGGAAGTTAATTTTTGCATACAACACAAAGGAACAGCTGCATATTTAGTTAATCAAATACCTAATATTTGCAGCACATGTATAAATTATTAATTTCTATCACTGCAGAACTATTGTTATCTAGCTTTTTTAATTAGTTTATGCCTACACACAAATTCATATGAATACGACTTTTTGCTAGTTCATTTCAAAGTATTTTAAGGAGGTCTCATATGGACAAGGAAGGTCAAGTATCTTGTTTAAAGATACCAAACCTATCAGTGGCAGAGGCAACCCCTCTCAAACAAAACAGAAAAAACAAACCCTATTAATCTCATCACCCCAGATGTAACTCTCCGTGTCACCATGGTATACTGCAACATGAGCTTGAGCTTGCAAAAGGATAGGCGTGTCCACTTATTTCGAGTCATCTTGCTGTAGTTCAACTGTTGTTAAGACTGGATGCTCAAGAGTTTTGTTTAGTTGGTGACTTGCGGGAAGAGAAAACTGCCTCCTTTCCACACAGATTCTGTACACCAATGCTAAACAAGAAAGGGAATTCCCCGGTATGAGGTTAGTGCAAAGCTGAGGAGCACAGAAGAGCTGTTTTAGTTATGTTTGGTACTTCAGGTTGTCAGGACTTCAAAATTTCCACTGACTGCAACAGCAGGTCAGCATCAATCCTTTCTACACTTTCATTTTAACTATCCTTGTTCTTTCTTTTCCTTGAGTAATCACAAATAGCACTTTAACAGCACTGTGGTTCCTGCAATGCTTCAGCCATCTAATAATCTAATACTTATGCATTATGATGGCTCTGCTCTTCTAGAGGAAATCTGGATATTTCTAAACTTCAGTTTGGGATGTCAGTTTATGACATACATGTGCAATACGTTCAGCATATACTGGATGCAGAAACATACGAAGATTCAGTTGTAACACTCAGTAGTGAATAATTCCAGTGTTTCTAGACATTACACAGCTTGGTCAAACCAATAAAACTTCCAGGAAATCATAGATGAACATATGAAGTCTTACATCATCCACACATGACTTAGAGATGGAGAAAGGCTTTGTTCCAGGAACAATGCAAATGTATAAAAGCCCTGTACCTTCTATGAAGAATGGAATCTTCTGCATAGTAATATATATATATATTAAAAAAAAAAAGATTAGTCCATGCTGTCTATTTATTACCAACTTATGATAAATATAAATAAGGGTAAAAAAACATGGCAAGTTATTTTGATGTTCCTATAGCTAAGAATTATTCTGTTCATATAAACCTTAAAAAATACAACGCAAACATTATGAAACTGGTTCTTGTCTGGACCAATTTTGTTGAATTCCAACTGTGGAACTGAAATAGAAGGAAAATCTAACTGCTTCAGCTTCCTTGGATTCCAATTAGATATTCTACCAGGTGCTAATCCTGCCAATGTCACCCACTGACTTCTTCATATGCCCAAATTGGCAAACTGCAGCAGACCTACCTGGTAATGACGTGCCACCTAAAGGCAGGAGAGTGATTTCAGGAAAACAGAAGACAGAACGTCATATTCATCATGTGTCCAATTTTTTTCTATAAATTGTGAGAAAAATTCTCTGATATGGGGAACTTGTTACACTGCTGAGACATTGGTCTTCACATTCAGTCTGGATGCTGCTTTAAGCTCTATTTGCTCTGGCAAGCTAAATCAGATTGAACATAAGCAAGGAATTGATATCTCCAGGTAGATTCCACCTTGTATTGTAACAATAAAACAACATTGTAATAAAGGCAATCCAACAGCCAGTGGTCAAAGTGGGGTACATATTCTACACCATTATGGTTAAAATGCTCTGCGTGTCTGGTCAGAGCTGAGCTACACTGGATGTCATAAAAGCAGGCATGAAAACATAGTTTTCACTCTCAGTGTCAGAGCATCATACTTCTTACACAGTACAGACCTAACCATTGAACTACAGCTCCTCAGCTTCCAAGACAATGTAATTGCCTATGTGGAAGCATTTCAGGAAGAACAAAAGCAAAGACCAAACAAAATGCTCTCCAAAGAAGTAGTGTCCACAAAGGTAACAAATCTCATCACAGCTTGTTCATTATATTGACAATTTATTCTCATCTTAAAAACAGTTACCCTGAGTTTATGATGATTTCTACAACCTCACAAAGCTCCCTGAAAGCTTCTGATCACAGGCCTTTTTTTTTCAGTTCATTATAAGTTTAACTTATGTAACTTCTCTGACCCCATTACAGGTTTTCTTTCAATAACCATTACTTCAAACAAGTATACAGATTAAAGTGGCTTTTACTTTTCACATGCTTTGAATAATGTATTACTTCACTTAATAGTAAGATTCAAGATATCTCTTCCTCCTTAGTTTATCATATCAGTTTATCAGGTGAGGTGATATCTACAAACAAATGAGACAATTTCACACTGCTGGCTAGCAAACAGTGATCACTTCACAAAATGAATTCAGCGTTTGCAGCTTCTTCTGAGAATACCTGACTGATTGATGTGAGTCCTGGCTGGTGCCACGTGTCAGAGCTGTCAGAACATAATCTTAATGGGGATGTTTCAGCACTGCCTGCTCCCCTCTGTCAATTTCGCTTTGTGCCAAGCTCTTATTTGGTGATTACAAATTAATGGTCATTTTGGCATTACTGATTTTCTCCATTTAACATTCTTGATGCTGCTTTTCCACCCCACACTTTATACAAGTACAAGACAGGCTCAAAGTAAAAGCCAAGAAATCACATATAGAAATTTCAGATGAATCTGGCATACTTGCAGAGTTGTGACTTGAACAAGGATATATTTCTGTTCTGCATGATGATTTTAATTTTTTTTCTGACTAAGCAATATTCTAAATTAAAATAAGTTGCTATAAATTCATCACACAATACAATTAGTAAGGCCGTTTAAATCTTGAAAGCCTAGAATGGCAGCATATTATCATTTTAAACCTAATTTATAGTGAACATCAATGAATAACTACTGGTGTGAAGACTTTAATAACATTATGCAATGTGTATGAAATTGCTATCCAGAATAGCAGGAGCATGACGACTCATGGCGAATTAACAAATGTATTAGTCAGCAAAATTGTCTGTATAAATTGCTGAAGAAATTAAAATAATATAATGGGCAAGGTGAGACTTAGAACATATGTGATTATCCAAATTAAATACAATATATAAATTTTGTAACATAGTACAGTACTGGAAAATTGAAAATATGCCTTAAGGTAGAATACTTGATGCACAGCAATTCTTAGAAACTGTAGAGATTTGTAAATCTTCTGATAATAATATAAACATTTCATATCATTCACAGAAAACACTCCTAGGGGGCTGACACAGAAAAGCAGCCTCACAGAAGAAAAATCATAGAAGAGGATGATGTATCATAGGCTCATTTTTATAAACTGTGCATGTAGTTCAGTCTGTAAACTAGTGAAGCTTCGCATCTTCTAGGAAACTCAGAAAGATAATAAAGATAAAACTTGTTGGACACCCAGAGAGTGTTTCAAATGCCTAACTGTGGGGATTTTTGTGACAATTTTGACCATAGAATAATTGCATCAGACCAGCTTGTATGACTTATGACCCACAAGAGTCACAGATCCTTTGAAGCAGATGAGTATCAGGCGTGAGATCCTAGCACATCTAAAATGGCATGAGATGACTAAACTGAAGCACCTGAATCCTGTGTTCACCCCTGCTTAGCTGTCGTGTTCAAGCAAATGATAGATGTTGTCACTCTTAGCCCTCATTTCTTCCCTCTTCAAATGACTTGACCTTCAAAAAGTTGAAAGCAATGGTCACTTCTACCTTCAAAAGAAAAGTCAGAAAGAGACAAGGAACTACAGATGAATCAGTCACACCTCAATCCCTGCAGAGGTGGTGGAACAATTAATCTGTAAACCATTTCTAGGCACATGAGGACAAGAAGTGATCAAGAATAGTTGTCATGGATCCACAAAATGGAAGTCATACCTACCTACCCACCCAACTTGATGACCTTCTGTGCTGAAATGGGTGACACGGTAGAATAGGGGAAAGTAGTGGATCTTGTCTACCTTCAGTATGGATTTCAAACTGTGTCCCACAAAATTCTCACGGAGAAGCTGTTGATTTATGTGCTGGATGAGGAAACAGTGAGGTAGATTGAAACTGGCCAAATGGTCAAGATCAGAATATCATGATCAGTGGCAAAAAGTCTAGGTAGAGGCTAGTAGCTAGGGATGTAACACGGGGTTCAGTACTGGGTCCAATCTTGTGTAACACTGTCATTAATGATCTAGATGATGGGAGCAGAGTATACACTCAGCAAGTTTGCTGATGATACCAAACTGGGAGCAGTGGCTGTTATCCCAGTTTGTGCTGCCATCCAGAAAGACCTCAACAGACTGGAGAAATCAGCTGACTGGAACCTCATGAAGTTCAGTAAGTGGAATTACAAAGTCCTGCACCTGGGGAAGAACAGACCATGCACCAGTATATGCTGGGGACTGAAGAGCTTTGCTGAAAAGAGCCTAGGGGTCATGGTGGCCCCCAAGTTGAGCACGAGCCAGTAATGTGCTCTTGAGCAAAGGTCATCGTCAGCTCCACTAGGTATGTTGCCAGCAGGTGAAGGGAGGCGACCTTCCCCACACTCAGTACCACTGAGACTACATCTGGAGTGTACTGTGTCCACTTCTGGGTTTCTCCGTGCAAGACAGACATTAGAAAGAGTCCAGCAAAGGGGCAAAAAGATGATTAAGGGACTGAAGTTTCTTTCCTTTGAGGAGAGGTTGAGAGAATTCAGACCATTCAGCCTAGAATGAGAAGGCTCAGGGGTGAATTTCTTTAAGATGAACAAATTTTTGAAAGGTGGTCGTAATAAAGACAGGGCCAGGCTCTTTTCAGTAGTGCTTTTTAACAGGACAAGAGGAAATGGGTGCAAACTGAAACACAGATTATACACTCTGAACATCAGAAAACACTTTGATTATTTAAGCAGAAACTTGGACCCAGATCTCATCCATAGGTCCTCTCCAACCTCAACTATTCTGGGATTCCATGAAGGAGACCTCTTGATACTGCAAATATTCAACCCACATCCCTACACAGCTAACAGAAAAAAACACCATTCAAGTCCACAGGCTCAGAACATCCTGGGATATGAACTCAGGAGTCATTACCTCTGAAGTCTGTCTCAGAACAGAAGACTTCAAGCAATCTGAAATTGCAGATGAACAATTATGTGCGACTCCTGAAAGTGGTCTCACATGCTTGGTGAAACTCAGGCACTTCTATAGCTATGCAGCCACATATGATTCAGGCACACCTTCACAGTAAAGTATGTATCAAGCACACATGTGCATAACCATGAAAAAAACTCACCTGCATGCAAAAAATTACATCTTAAGATAAAAGAGATAGCAACTCTAACATGCTTAAAACTTCTTTATGCTTGGGGCTTCTTTTAATAGAGTTCCATGGTGGGCTCTGCAAATATTGTTTCAGTTACTATGGGAAGGAATCCAATATATTGTAGTGGTAATCTCTATCATGCATTTTATGCCAGTAGTTTTGTGTACATTACATGACAGCATTTTATCTTCAGTTTTTCTTTTTGTGATGCAGTTCATTAAACACATTTCTTCCTAGATCCTGTTGAATTCATTCTGATTCTCTAAAGCCCTCTGAGACCAGTAAAAGCCTCCAGGGTATATACACTCAAAACAAACCTGAAACTCTGGAGAACATGCCTTTTTCTCCACACATCAATATACTCAGCTCAATTCGTTGCAGTAATATTAAAATTAAACAATGAAAAACAGGGCATAGTGTAGGAATTATTCCTCCTACATTGCTCAAAAGACTTCTTGTCAAACAAGTTAAATGATCTCTATCTTGCTCCTTGTAATAAAAAAAACCATAAAACCTTACTGCAATGCAATGAACATTGCTCGGCTACCTATCTTACATATTTTCTTACATTTGCTTTAAACAGCAGGGATAACATTGCAAAACAGCAAATGCCTACATAAACATGTTTGACATATACTGTAAGTAGCTTTATACATACATACATACATACATACATACATACATACAAACACTTGTTTCCAAAAATGGCAGCACACATTTCAAACCAGCCAAGCTCTGAATGTTAGATATTTGACAGATCTCAATATTTATTTAAAGTAAAACAGTAAGTCTACACTCCTACAGTAACTTTAAATTTAAATTTAAAGTTACTGTAAATTTAAAAAGTATTGAAGAAAATAGTAGAAATTATCTTGAAATTTCTTTTTGTTATTATTGGAATAATAAAGAAAATGTGTTAAAATATTGACCTGATCTGTAATTTTTGCAGAAAAATTATAAAGAATTCACCCATCTTTGTCAAGAATTTCTAAGAAACAAAATCCTTGTGGTATACCCAAATTTTGTTACTATGCCTCTTGGACTATCCATAAGGCACTACACTATCCATGTGTCATTCATTCATTAAGATATGCTTGGTGATGTTTGAAAGTTCTGACAAATTATTTAGTCTGGTCCTCTGGAGCATTTGTCTTTTCTGTGGAAATCCAAGAGACTTATTCTGAGATTAGAAAGGATACAACAGCATGCAATTCTATTTGTGTGTGTGTGTGTGTGTGTGTGTGTGTGTGTGTGTGTGTGTGTGTGTGTGTTTTATTGCAACACATTATGCTGGTAGGTTTACAGAGATAACTTGTGCAGCCTACATGCACTGATTTCACATTGGTTCCTTGTAAATGATCTTTTGTATTTTCCTACTGTCTTGTTTATACCAATGTGTTGTCATTTGTGCCTGACACAAATATGTGTCAGGCAATACACGGTCTGTAAGTAATAGATAAAGAGGAGAGTATAACACAAGCTGGCAAAATTAATCAAGAAAAATAAATGACCATTGCTGTTATCTCCTGTCTGTGACACATCGTAACTTAAAAATGATCTGTGGAGGAAGAACCTAGCAGTAATTTATCTGGGGGATCATGACATCCACAACATCTGAAAACTGAAAAGCAGTAGGCTTGTTACTACACTTTATTTTACTACACTTAGAAAACACTACTTGCTTTATAAGTTATATGAGAAGGAGGATAAATATGCATGCTAACCAACTATATGTTTCATAATAGTAAAATCCTGCATCTTGCACAAATTTAAAGTAAGTACTTGATCTATGGTATGCTTTTGATTAATGACACCTATTTCTAGAGGCTTCAGTAGGCTTTGGGTTAGGTCCTAAAAGGGTAGAGTGGACTCTGAGGAACTGAATCCTACAAATATTTCCAGGTAAGCCCAGCACTACTGTTTCCTCAGAATCTGTGTACTTTCTTGTAGAGGATAATGTTTTCAAGATGGATTCCAATAAAAGACTACATTGACGTACATATGTTGGTAATAATGTGACCAGGGTTGGTCTTCTGTACCTAACATCCATCCTAGAAAAAATGATATATTCTTAGAGCAATGATGTGTCTCATTAGGCTGTGGTAAAGTATTCCTGAAAATACAATAGTATAGATGCTGTACTTGGCTAAGCCAACTCTCAGAAGAAGTGGTAGTGATGACAACTTAATTCAATCCTTCCAACTTTGATATTAGCACAGCTGTGGAATGCTGCTAGGGACATCTTAAATTTTAAAATTATTCTTCAGTGAAGTGATGCATAAACTTTGGAAATATTGGTGACGTTACAGCTGCTTTCCTTAGGCAAGCAAGGTTCACATGCACCTTCTTTCAGACCCATTAAGATATCTTCAGACCCAGCTACAGGGTTTGCAAGAATAAAAAGATTAACGTAGTGTACTTGACACAAAAATCCTGACTGTCCTGGTTTCAGCTAGGGTAGTTAATTTTCTTTCCAGCAGCTGGTGGAATGCTGTGTTTGGGAGTCAGGATGAGAGCAGCACTGATAACACCCTGATGTTTCTAGTTGTTGCCAAGCAGTCATGGACTTCTCAGTCATTCATACAGCTCTGCTAAGGCAAGAAGGTGGGGGGCACCCAGGAAGCTGGGAGTGGACACAGACAGGACAGGTGATCCAAACCGGCCAAAGAGAGTAATTCCATACCAATTACATCATACTCAGCATAAAGGGTAACTAGTGGGGGAGGACGGGACAGCTTCAGGATATGCGGTTCTGGGGGCGATCCAGTTCCAGGACGGATCTGAGCTGTATGGTCTGAGGTGTGCAGTTTAGTGATAAATTATAATACATATTATATATGTATTTTATTCTAAAGTCCTATCATCGTTATCTGTCTACTGTCCCAGTAAACTATCCTTGTCCCCACCCATGAGGTTTGTCTGTCTTTGTTTTCTTTTCCATCCTTTCACCTACAGCATTTTAGAGAGAGCGGCTGTGTGGTGTTCAGCACCCAGCTGGGGCAAAACCACAACACTGATACAACCTATTCAAAAAGGTCTTTCATTTCTATTTTCACATGACAACAGAGATGTGCTTTCTGATACTTGTATTTAGCAATAATAGGTGAAAAAGACTAAGACAAAGGTTAACTTACATAGTGCGATCAATACCTGAAGAGAAAAATTAAAGGCAGTGAAGCTTGGAATTTGTACTGTTAATTCACAAAAACATACAGCTGCCAGTGGAGATGAATAATGCCTATTATTTTGAAATTAACCTTTTGCTTGAAACTGAAAAGTCTGATCTGCAGAAATTCTTTACTTTTTGGGGAGTGGAGGGGTTAGAATTGTTTGTTTCCAACGGCCTGGATTGCTTCACCTACTCTCTCTCTCTCTCTCTGGGCAGCAAATTCAGGATAAGGGTTTATTACCCCTTCTGTAGTTCATCACTTCATTTGTGCTGCTTCATGATGCAGACCTGCAGCTTGAATCAATTAGGAATAAAAATACTGGTCTGGGTTGTGGGGTTTTTTTCGTGTTCAGCATGTCCCCATGGCAGGTGGTTGTATAGTACTTACACTAATTTTTAACCTTCTTGTTATGAGTCATACTCATGAGTCACAAGTGTTGTCTCATCTTTGACACAGGAAACTAATACCTGTCCAAATGACATCTTTAGTTTTCTTTCTGCTTAACAAAACTACATTTAACAGATGCCTTTTCCATTTTTTAAATTGTTATAAGTCAGCACTAAGTTCAAGCAACCTACCTAATTCTCACTCCTGCCCTCCATGTGCTAGCATAAATGTCCTTTCTGAATACTTATTATTTGCTGAAAATGTTCCAGGCAGCACCAAAAACAGTGTAAACAGCAGGTCAAGGGGAGTGATTCTAAACCTCTACTCTGGTCTTGTGAGACCCCACCTGGAGTACTGTGTCCAGCTCTAGGGTCCCCTGTACAAGAAAGGCAATGAGCTGTTACAGTGAGTCTAGAGAAGTGTCACAAAGATGATCAGATGACTGGAGGATATCCCCTCTCCTATGAAGATGGAGAGATGAAGAGCGTTGGGCTTGTTCAGCCAGGAAAAGAGAGGGCTCCAGGAAGACCTTACTGCAGCCTTGCAGTCCCTAAGGGGAGCCTACATGAAAGGTGGAGGGGCGCTTTTTACAAGGGCATGTAGTGAATTACAAAGACATGGGGTGATGGCCTTAAACTGAAAAAAAGGTAAATTTAGATTAGTTATAAGGAAGAAATTTTTCACAATGGTGGTAGTAAGACACTGAAGCAGATTGACCAGAGAAGCTGTGGCCACTCCCTCCCTGGCAGTGTTCAAAGTTGGTTATGGGTTTGGGAACATGATCTAGTGGAGAGTGTCCCTGCCCATTGGAACTAGATGGTCCTCAAGGTCACTTATAACCCAAACCATTCTGTGATTCTATGAATATCATTTTTTATTAATCGATATAGTATTAATTCAAGTTATTTCACCAAATCTGGTCTGTCGTGTAGATTTATAAATGCTTATATCAATAAAGGGAGAGGACAGAGCAAGGTAAGTACTGTAGAGAACTGAGCAGCAGAGTACTGCTCCCTTCCTTAGCCTAAAGGCACTGTGATTATGCTGTGAAGTATGCAGCCTTTCCTTGGATGTTTTACAAAGGTGTTGAGGAAAGTAAGAGTTGGCAGAATGTGGTTTTGTTTATCCAAAAGTCTGGATTTCCACACTGGTTTTCACATGCACACAGTATGAAAATGGGAGAACTTTGGCTCTTGGAAAGGGTCATGGCTACTTATTACATCTATATGGCAGGTTTTCAACTATAGAATTCAATTTCTACATGAGTTTGAGACTTTGTACGTGGGTGTGAGTCAAGTGAACGGACTTCAGAGAACTCAAGGAAGAATTCAGGTGTCCATGTAGACTTAGCCTCACCTAGCTCTGTTCATATTGGATGAGTGGTTAGATCAAGTCATGACCAGTTTTGGTCCAAAAGTAACTAGGTTCTTAAAACCAGATGCAAATCAAAGCACCTAAGTTGAATAGGGCATCCAGTGCTATGGAAACTTAGTATAAATGTTCACAATAAAATAATATTTTAAGAAAATCTTTTATTTGCAGCATGAGATTCAATAATGTTTTCTCACATTCTCTCAGTGTACTGACTTAGGTTTACAAGGATCCAGAAGGTGTCTTTTACAAATAGTTTTAATATTCCTGTGAAGGTAATAGGAGTGTCCAAATGCATATTGAAATAGTTTGGAGTATTTTTAAGTACAGAGTTTAAAACTGAACAGTAAATTTTGTCATTTTTTTCAAAGGCATTAACTGCACTTAGAACTTATCTGCCAGACTTCTTCCTTATCACATAAGGAGGAAGTGAAAAAATTAAAAATAAAATTCAAAAGCCACTATGGTTCTGAGCCTATTTTGATAGCAATATCTCAGCCTTATTAATTTCACAATGCAAATTCACTGCAAAGTTACTCTGAGAATCAGTCCAAAATTTGAAAATATTTTTTCAGATAATTATACTCTCTTCCTAAGTGTCTACCTAATCTTTATCCACATGAGGAAGTTTTAGCTGTATAGTGGGAATGGATTATGCTGCCACATCTTTCATAAAAATGAACATGAAATGAAAAATCCTGATATATTTGCCCATACCACTGACATTTTTACCATGCACAGGAAGGACTGTGAAGGGGTTGTTTGGGATTTTTTGCAAAATGCAAAAAGTTACTGTTGTGTTGTTGCTTGAGTACGAGGAGTTTTCAAATCCTCTTTCAAAAAGTGTCTCCAGATTATTTTATCCTTAAAATATTGCAAAACTAAAGGAGAACATATTTAAAGCACACTAAGCCCCCATTTCAAGCATGTGGTTACACTTAGAAAAATAATGTATATTAACTTTCATTAGTGGGCTCAGACATTATTCAAAGGATCCAAACTCTTACTAAAATTGTACAGCTTCTTTGACCTCCAAGGCACTTAGAAAATGCTAGTTGCCTTTTTAGAGGTTTCTTCCCCGCAAAAAGTAATTGCACTTTGTAAAATATAATAATTAGGAAACTTTTAATTTTAATATTTTAGTTATTATTTGCAATAAACTAGCACTTCCATATTGAATCATCAATAACCTGGAAGCATATGATGCTGTTTGCATCTGGCATTTCACAAGCAATCTAACTTGTCTTGCTAAGATGTTTCTCTGTTCATGCCACCTGTGTTTGACAGCCGACAAGCAAATGAATCAGCTACATGAAAAAAAAAATAATGTAAAATTACATACAGCTGCTAACAGAGGAGTTCATTTACAAGAATTAGCAGGAGGACTTGGGAACATATTCAACTCATTAAATACACAAATTACAAATATATGAGAGGATAGAAAATAGATAAGCTTTTTCAACACAGTGAAAAACATTAAATTAGTGATCCAAGTATGTCATTGCCAGATTACTTCAGAGTGTAAAGGATCCTCGGGTGAAAGATCCAATACATATGTATGGTATTATATCTGTTTTTTCAGTGGACACATTTGTGATCCATGTGTAAAAGAGAAAACTGTATTTTATGACTTGAGATGGCAGAAGACTTGGATAACACTGAGGTGATCCACAAGAAATGAAAACCATTAAATGAATAGTAGCCATCTTATTTCCGTCTAAAGTGTTTAGGACTGCTGTAACAACCTTTAAAGGTTGAAAGAAAGAATTAAAAGAAAGATACTTCAGGATATCTGTCTCCAAGACTTATGGCAGGACTGTGTGAGGTTTCTCACTTGTCATACTTATTTTCATTTCACAGGATATGTCTGGCAGACAGAAAGGAAACAGTTGTTCAAAGAGGACTTTGAGGAACATAATGAAAAGGCCAAAGAATAAGCCTTATCTATCAAATCCATCTAATTTTTAAATAAACTCCTCTGTCATTTTCTTGTTTAAAATATCTACAGATGACTCAAAAATTTCAGCAGCTAATGCTAAATAGTTTTGATATGTCATCAGACTTGTATCATATTTAAATGTCAGTCTGATACAGGTTAACACTCAAGAATGAAGTTTCATCAATTATATATCTAGTTCTACTATGTAATTCTCAGTCTTATTTCCAGCAAACAATTCACCTATATTTGCTTGTATGTAAAGAGGTCAAAATTATACTTGTGGGTCCACAGATTCCCTGCTCCAGGACTACTACACACAGTGCAAGCACATCAAAAAGACACATGCTCACTGCTTATCCTAAAGAACAATTACAGATTTAAGATCACCTGAGTTCACTTTAGGGAGTACAAAGATGTCATTTTTTATTTCAGCAAAAGAAATGTTTAACTCTTATAATAGAAAGATATGAAAATGAGTAGCTGAAAAGCAAATATACCATTAAAATGTTTTCCAAATAAGACTAAGGTTCACCCTTTGACACAGAGGAAGTGGGATAATTCAGGCATCTGACTTTGCCTTTCTGACAGTCTGTACCTACTCTGTCATTGTGTTCAAATACACTCTTCTATGCAACCTTTGAAGTTATTTCATTGAAAGCAGAACTTGTCTACTTATGCTGCCTTAGGCTATAATGACTCAAAATTTATGTCTCCTGCTTCATGCAATATGTCACATACCAGATAAGAGCACAAGAATGCACCTATAGTACACATACCTTATTTAATTCATGATGGAAGCTCATTTTCTTCGCATTGTGGAGACCACATATAACATTAATAACACAGTGGAACACTTGATATTTTGAAAGCCATCCTCCTCTTTAGTTTCAGTTATTCTTGGATTCATAAATATCTGTTGAGTAGATAGAATAGGTCATGAGATTTTCTTGGGTTTTGTGGTCATTTACCTACTGCATCAGTCTTTGAAGAAATTATATAAATCAACGAACTACATATGAGACTAGGTAGGACATGGCACTCTTCCCAGATTTCTTGTTTGAGCTAAGATACTCTGCAGTAAGGCATGGAAAATATTATAGAGGGAGAAGTGCAGACAGAGGACAAGAGCACATAAATTTCAAGCAGCTTGATTTAGCAACCTGCTGATGAATTAATTTAGAGTCTAGTTATAAAGCACACGGGACGGAGATACAGAAATATTGCAAATTAACCATCATAATTAAAAAAAAATGTTTGATTATTTCTAATTTACAGGTACAACTACAGAAGGATAAGTAAAGGTATAAAAATATTACATTACTGAAATAAAAGCATACTGCATAAGATCACAGGTCCATAGAGACCTGTGTCTGTCCTTTCAGAGTAACTATAAGGGATACCATAGGAAGGTGTTTAGGTCAAGATATATAGACAACAATTAAGCCCTCTAGAAATAGTGTTCCAGGATACCTTCCTAACTCCCACCTGCACTTTTGAGTTTTCCTAAACTAGTGATTTATCTAATAAGCATTTTTAATAGTTACTGATGAAACTCTTACATAGATACCATCTGGACTCTAACATTTGCTATAATACATGTTATCAACTTCCAAAATCACTTCCTTTTACAATTTACTCCAAGAAGTGCCAATGTGTCCTCATACTCATTCCCTTGTAAAGAAAAATTCTGATATCACAAACCTTCTTGATCACCTCTGCATGAGCCTAAGCTTCAGCCCAGAAAGGAAGTTTCAGATATTGTTGCGATTAAAATTTTATGAATGTTCCTTTTTGGTCTATATTGAGACTCAGAAGAGCAACTCCAATGGAAGACTGATGGCTGAAGCCATGTCAGCAGAGGTGCAAGAACACTCTTCTTGGTGCATGAATCTTTTTGAGAGCTTCATTGCCCAAATGTGAGGCAGCATTCTCACTGTTTTACCTCTCTGTGGTTAATGTAATACTTCATTTATGAGAAATTTTATGTCTTTATATTGCACTTGCATTTTTATTACTTAGCTGTTTTGATCTGTTGGGATATATTGTCTCCTTTAATTGAGATGTGGATTAGCTACTGTTCAGAACTCAGAGGTCTGTTGACAGAAGTAACAATACAAATACTTCATTATTATTCTTTCTAATATGGGCACGTATTATATAGTTACTGCTCAAACTGTTTTTCTTTAATATAAGCATGATCTACCAGAAATGGAAAAAAAAAAAAAACCAAAACAAACCAAAAAACCAAACCAAACCTAATAAAAAGGTTTTCACTGAAAAAAAAAGGAAAATTAAAGAAATCATTTAAGGACACAAATTGTAGTATCTACTAGGAACATGAGAAGCAAAGAGCAAATTCCACTGGCAGCATGAAATCAGGAAAAGATACTCTGTGAGTGAGGAAAGATTTGCATTTTCCTTGACCTCAATTCATTGACACAGACAAAGTATGAAGAACTGAAAAGCCTTAAACAAATTTTTCCTATAGATTAAATAAAGTGCCTTTAGTTAATTTAATATATTGTTCATTAAAATAGGACATTAATTTTGATAAACAATACAGCTTTATTTAATAATGCACCTTTCATAAAAAATTGTATTCAAAAGCACTTCATACTGTTAAATAATATAGTATTGGATCTGAATAATAAATAATACAGGGCATGAGAAGGAGATAAATTAGCTATCATCAGTAAATGGATTTTTTTTTTTCCTTCTAAGAAGTAAACATGCCAAAAACCCATAAAGAACATAGGCACAGATAGATTGTTCTGCATGATAGGAGCTGTACTGGGAACAATTCCATTTGTGGCCAAACTGTGCTATAGATAATTTTAAATGTTTAGTGATTGCTGCATAAAGACAAGTCATGGCAATATGAAATAGAACACTGAAAAACTTCAGAGAAAGACATGGGAGAATGAAGGATAGAGTCTAGGTTTTGAGGCTATTGTGTTTATTTTTATTCTGATACCTGATTATCCATGTCTTCAGATTAGGACCATGTTATATATGACTTCTTCTGTTAAGAGAGATAAAAAAGATCACATAAGGAATCAATAGTAAGGCATTCAAATCCTCAGTTTAGCTTCTTACCATGATTTATGCATTCAGAACTGGAAAACACAAAGGTTGATATAAAAAGAGAAAATTATATTATTAGTTCTAATGCAGATTCCCAAATATAAGAAAGCACTGAATGCATTTGATGAAAAATAAAAACTTCTATGAGTGCATCCCTTCACCTGCCTGCATCCATGCTGAAAGTCAAGGACAGCCTTCCCTTGGTTGGAAAATATCACCATGAAATAATTTGTCATGGTATGGTAATATTTATATAAAGAAATTATTTAACAAGATTTGTAAGATGAACAGCAGAAGACTCCAGTCACTTAAATCAACAATCACCCTTATTAACCACTCTTTTGGGTTCTCTGCCAGATGTAGTTAAAAAAGGTTCCTCTGTGCAGTACTTCAAATGAATCTGGATTCATGTTTTTACTATTTACTTTCTTTTTATAGACATCTCTGATCTTCTTCAATTTTAGCACAGAATATACTTTAAAACTAATTTACCATAAAATAAAAATAACTATTGATCAATCTCACATTAGCCATTGAATCCTACAAAAAAAAAAAAAGAAAAAAAAGAAAGAATAATACCTCTGTAGAAGATAAACAACATCCATATAACTTTCAGAATTTATATCTTTGAAATTCCTTTTAAAACACTTTAGATATAAGAATCCTCTCTGACTATGATCACGGCTTGATCACCATGACGAAATTTGGACTGATAATATAAACTGTTAATTAGAAGCTATTAGGACATCTTAACAAAAGAGTTTCCAATAGATTATCAAAATGGCTTGTTCTTAGTGTGAACTATCACTATTTCTACCCCATTATAATGATTTTCATTGCCAGTATACTCTACTTTGTAGCAATTGCATATGTAAAAATTAATGTACTAAAATTATGCACATTTATGAACTAGGATATGTTTGATCCTCTAATAAACTGAAGAACATATCAGCATTGTCTTCAGGTAAATGTATTCATTTTATTTTGCCAGAACTGAAATTGTTTTTCACTATAACAGAGAACACAGAAACACAGTTCTGTCAAAGGCTGCTTTTTTTTTAATGCTATTTGTCTAAACTCACCTTTTTTTTAAGCAATTAAGATTATTTTGCTAAAATGTTTTAAGAGGTTTTCAAATTCAACCAACTCAAAACTTTTTCTTAAACAGCTGCCTTAGTTTCCATTTATATCTAAACATGAAAAAAAAAAAAAAAGCCAAAAAAAC
>VXBZ01005778.1:46214-167469 GCA_013399135.1 Heliornis fulica
AAGGGGAGTGGGGGGTGGGGGTGGTCGGTTGTTCTCTTATTTTTTACTAAAGTAGTATTCATGTTATTACTATTCCTAAGCAACTGCTCTTCGAGTGTATTGGTTTAGCTAAATTAACCATAAATGTATGACTATTGTATTTTCAGTTCCAAGCTTCAATTGACCCTTCTACCTATATACTCAAATATTTTACTTTCTTGCCCTTTCTTCTTTTAATAAGCTCAACCTGTCATAGCAGGAAATCATACCCTGCCTTGTGATCCTCACTACATTTATCTTAATAGCAGCAAGCAGAACAGAAAGTGGTACCATGGACTTAACTGTCTAAAGAGTATAGGATCACTTCACTTATACAAAGCTTTCCATTAGGAAAAATGTGACAAAGCTCACTAGTCTAAACTCTTGTTATATATATATGAATGGGATTACTCAAAATGGCTGTTGGTTGGGGCTGTGCTGAAAAGAACCTTCCCTGGTCCTATGTTCCCATATGTCTGAAAGAACTTTAAGGAGAGCTCCCCTTTCCCACACAGCAGCCCTAGAGATCTCCTTTTCATTTCTGTGGTACCCTTCTGCGTTTGGAGCAACTTGCCTCCCTTCCTAGATCATTTTTGTAGGCTTAGCAAATACACAAAGGCTTGTGTCTTTGGTTACTCCTCCTAGACATCATTGACTTATTCCCTCTCCAAGCACACAAACTAAGAACATTTTCTTCTCTGCAGTCCCACAAAATGCATATTCCCACTGGGCTTAGGACGTCTTTCAACTTGCTGAGATCATCTCAATTTAGTAAAGTTATCTGTGATTGTTTTAATTGCAAAACCATAAGCTTTCACCACTTAGGGGCAAAAAAAAGGGCAAACTAACCAGCCAGCTGTGCCACTATCAGGGAATATTTTTTTCTTACCTTACCACAAAACTATGTTTGTCCTATGTAGCATCTGACTTTTATCTCTCCCCAGCTCATGCATCATGTACATTTGATAGCAAAAAACATCTAATCAAGTGGATGAAACAATCACAGGTAGAGAAGGGAGGAAAAAAAAATAAAACCCGCAAAACCTAAAAGATCAAAGAAAAAACCCTAAAAGATAAAGAATTTGGTAAAATGTCTGAGATATATATATGGTAACAGTACATTGACCCATTCTTAAGCACAGTTCAGATAAAATTCCCAGAGTATCTAATCTAATATACACCAGATATTGAAGGACACAGTACTCCCCCATTCACACATAATGGTTAATGCAACTTTACCAACTCATAGTACCGGCACCATATATTAAAGAGATCACAATCCGCAGTAAAACTTGATACAACAACACCTTTAAGAACATTAAGATCCATCTTTATTTCTGTAGGTGCTACAGATCTAATCACACAGTCATACCCAGGCCAAAGCTGAAGAAATATGTAAGGTTTCATATGGTTTCATTTGGATTTAAAAGGAACATCCTACACTGATAATGAAATCAGGAAAAAAAAATCTTTAAGATGAAAATATTAGGAAATTTGCTAATAGATTCTAATTTGAAATTATTTTCTTCAAAATCCTCTAGAACATTTGAGGCAAAAATTGCATTCTGGAGAACTCTGCATTTCCCATTGATAACAAAGGGGGACCAAATCCCTGACATAAGGACCAATATGAAGCTTAAAATTAAACAAAGTAAATAGATAATTTTCAGTTAATGAATTTCTTATGCATTCTTGAAAGTAATTTTTAGTGAGAAGTGAAACCTCCCGTAGCTTGGGTTGCAAGTGATGCTTATGAACATCTCATATTTCTAAATGGGCAGAATTTAGTACCCTGGGACTTGACTTTGTTTTTACAACATCTGCCTCCTGTGTAATATCATTCAGTGACAGCGATCAAAAGCAATCAAGCTGAAATAATTGAATTTAAGAAGAAAAAGCACCTGCTAACAGAGAGTTCTTTGAATTCTGGAGATCAGTTTTGATCAGTGTTTGTGATGCAAGACTGAAAAGCTTGGATGATGTAATATTTGTGGTGATGATGGCTGGATTCTTCCAGGACAGTAAAGCATATATTTTATTTATTGTGTGACTCATAAAATCAAGTTGGTTAGCAGTATTTCAGGTCAACAGCTGTTCTCATTTTAGATCATAATTTTCTCAAATAAATGCTATACAACATTTTTGGATGATAGAAAAAAAATAATAAACTGGAAAAACATAATTAAAAAGAAGTGCTCTGACATCTTGCTTGCTTTAGACGGTTTTTGTACAGTTGAGTTTTAAAATGTGATGAGTATTTTAACCAACCACTACACGTACTGAGCTTTATTTGATTCAAATACAGCCACTAACATTTCTTTGAGAATGGTGAACCCTGTACTGAAGTTGCAATAGGAGCCTATTTTTCCTCGGAATTTTTGATCTTTATAACATGTCTCATGAAAAGATTTTGCCCCAATTTGAATTACTAATCAAGTAGTGAATATGAGAAAGAATAAGGATACTGTTATGTTTTAAACTTAAGTTTATTAATCTTCCTGTCATTTTCAGCTGAAGGACAGAGGTTTAAGAGCCCTAAGCACACTGCACTGTCTAAAATATGCTCATACATCAAGCATGAAAAAATAGTAAATAAATAAAGTCACTGAAGACAGGACCCTGGTCCTACAAATAACCTTCCTCATGCAATATACCATCAATGTTGAAGGAGTTTGTTCCTGTGGACCTGATTATATGGTAAGACACTGAGTTGTCCAAGCCTTGCTTGCAGCCTAGAAAATTATGATGTTGCTGCATTTCAAGATACATTATGAGAAAATTATTTTCCTTGAATTTTCAAAGTAATTTCTTAATGAAGACACATTAATCTTAAAAAGTAACATTAAACAGACCCTATCCTTTACTATCCATTAATCTTTATCCTCTTTTTATCTACCTGTATACTTACATGTTCCTTCAGGAGACCCAGTCTCTGTGCTTGGATAGGAACTTGAGATAAATGCCATAGGAGACTCAAGATGCTTAGATCTTGTATGACCTTTCTCTACAGGAGAATGGGAAGAATATGAAAAAAGAAAAAAAAACAACCTAAAAATACTCTAAACAACTACAGAATTAATTTTGTATGACAGCCAATTACTTAAGTGAAAACTTCCACAGGTATTTTCAGACTACTTCTTATACTGAATACTGGATTGTATTATAATGAGGTAGTACAACATTTCTAACCCAGCTGTAATGGTTGTCACCTACCCTATGTACTCTGTGCATAGGTACCATATTCTCACAAGTATGAAATAGTTATTTAAACAGTTTGATAATCTAGGCTTAATACTTTGGTAAAACAGATACCTGAAATGATCTATGAATGTCTGTAGTGGGGAGGTTTTATTTAATTTCACTGAAAATGTTAGATGACAGTTCACACATAGATAATTAAATGTCAGCTTGCTAGTGTTGATTCATCAATTTTTAAAGCATTTTAAATAAAATTTTAATAAAATTCAAAGTGTTTTCAAATTCAAGGCATTGGATTCAGCAAATGATCTATATGATTACTTGTGTGTGTACATGTGTGTATACATATCTCCTGTGTACACAGACTGGCTATAGATAGATAGGTATGTATGTCTGTAGTACACATTTAGTATATACATGACATAAGCAGATAGACAGAGACACACATACATGGATGGATGGACAGACGGACGGATGAAATTCTTCCCTAGTAGTTTCACCTATATGTATATGCAGTGGGAGAAAGTAAAACTTTTCTTTCAAAAAGAGTCATGTAAGAGTGTCTGCCATTCCTGCAGAGACACAGTCCCTGAGGATTGCATTCTAACCACACTGGGAGCAATTTACACTTCTCTGTTAATCTTAATTTTGCTTATCATATTCCCAAGGAAGCATTGTGTCATTGTTACTAAACAAAGAAGTTGTCCCTCTGAAGCACTTTACTCTCCTGACAGTCGTTCAGAGAGGGAAACAGTTTCTCCTTAACAATTTGATGCATGAAAGATTGCTGACCCCTAATATGAGAAGAAACATCTCCCCTGCGCTTGCTTCTTTTTCATCCCTGAATACAAACTGATTCTCTTCTTTGGGACTTTGAGTGCCTTTTCAGATAAAGCTTGTAAACATGCAAAATGAAATTAAATGAACAAAGATAATAAAAATGCCTTAGACCAGCAGAATAAAACAGAGTCTGGAAAGAGATGGGTATTTTCACTCTTTGCACTTTCCCACAGACCCCTTGCAGCAGCAAAGTTTCCCTTTGACTCCTTGCTCTGTTCCACCAAGACCAACATTGGCCTTTGTCATATAATCCACTATTAATCTAAACACTAGCCAACAGATAAGAAATGACTTGCATCTGCCTGTTTAAGAGGGAAAATAGGAAACACTCACAGCTTCGGTGTCAGGGACAAGCATGGAGGAGTGCAGGCTCTCCACTGCTGCAGGAGGCAGATCATCCTCTGAACCAATGTTAGTGGAAGCAGTTATTTCCTTCTTCACAAGGTCATGCAGAGACTATCTGGAGATTCCTACCTACAAATAAATGTAGGCAATTCCTTGTCACTTCCAACTAAAAAACATGTAAAATGTAATTCAGAAAAGATCTGCTTTGGAATAATGTAACAGGTAATTTTGCTCAAGCACTGCAAATGTCTGTACATTAATGTCTTGCCAGTAACATTTTTTCCATGGTCACTAACAGAGCCATCTGGTTTAGCAGTCTTACTCCATGTCTGTTTAGACACAGTTTCTTTTCTAACCTCCTTGTGAACCTAAGGGAAAGACACAATTGACTGGTTTTAATTTACATTCTAAACATGCCACATGACAATTCAAGTAGAAGTTATTTCAGTCTTGAATTAGAACTAATATAATTATCTGCAATATATACAGATAATTTTCCAAGCATTTGGCTTTGCTTGATAAACACATACATGGCTAACATGTTGGTGTGTATATATATATATTAAACGTTGATTATATGCAACTCTTTAAATTATTTAACAATTAAAATATTCTTAAGTTAATTATAATGTAAAACTTCATTTCAAAGCATTCAAATTTCTCCATCCATGGGATATTTTTTCTGTATTGTTCCATGGCAATGAACCCTTAAGGAATTTTATAAGTAAATGTGGCAAAAACATTGATTGTGAATTTATTTTTCTTGTAATTTGTGTGTGTTTTCTTTCTCTTTAGAACTTCTGCCCTTGTTAGATGTGGGATTTGAACAATTCCTTTTACAATTATGCCACAGATTCTGAGGTCAAAAGTTTCCAAAGTTTATGTGTAGAAATAGACAGCACGGAACAGCAAATATATGCAAAATCATACAGAAAGTTTAGAGACAGTATAAAAGAAAAAGGTTGGGTGTCCATAACGCTTGGCTGTGAGAGCTCTCAGAGGTATGTCCTGCTAAAACAAGTTCAAGAAATCCAGTATTAAAATTGCAGTGCCAACTAAACATGGGATCTTAAAGGAAGATAGTGACCTGTCATACAGTGCTGGGGCAGTGTGTGCTACTTTGTCATAGGACCAAATTGTGGCTTCTCCCTAAAAATTAAGATTAGCACTCTCCGCTAAACAAAATTGTTCTGTTCACACACATAGACTAATGATTAAAACTGTGCCTTTATTTCCCCTAACCATCTGTGTCTCAGCTGTAACAGTGGTGGTTAATGCTGGTAAATTTTCCTAATATGCTCTTTTTTTTCTTGGGTAATAGGAAGAATACTTGTAAATCAGATAATCTGAACCAGGAATTCCAGGATCTATAATGATCACTGATTCATCCAAGTTCCATAACACACAGAATGACCAGGTTCTCACTCTTCGAAGGAGTCTTGCAATGATGTTTAGTGGGATGTGTAACTGTGAGGTTCAGAAAGCAAATAAGAAATACAGCTATAAGCAGTGCTTTCTCTGAGCAATGTAATAATTCAGAAGGTTGCAACCATAATCAGTATTCAATATCAGTTTTACATCTGTAAAAACTACATAAACTTACATAGCGATGAGTACTTCCTGAAATACCTCTGTGGTGAATGTTTCTTACATCAGCTTATAGAAAATGCCCTGAAAAGTAAATATGATCTTACGGCTGTCTCTTGAAGAACAGGCAGCATCAGCATTCACTATGCTCATCCCTGTATTAATAGGAGCAGTTGCTACTGAATGGTCCCAACTAAGTCCTTCAGCTCACTGTGAGAATAAAATCATTCAGCTCTGGAGAAAGTAAATTTAAATAATGAATTTTGCTAAAATGTGGCCTAATTACACATAATGTTAAACGGCGATTATGGAAGATGCAAAAGAAGTCTCAAATGATATTTATAATTTGAAAGAGTCCTTCCTTTTTTCCCCAAACTCTCTTCAGCAAATCATGTAAATTAATTATTTCTTTTTTGAATTTCGTAAATGTATTCAAGGAACAAACTCTAAACAGATAAAAAAACAGATACCATCTGCCAACTGTGTAACCATGACAACTAGATCCAGATGTAAAATGCTTTTTTCCACAGAAAACTCTCGTTAAAAAGAAAGCTATTAGCTGTTTTTAACTTTAAAGTGAGATAAAACTGAAAATTAGTACAGATTTATGTTGTTTATTAGAGTCTCAGCTGGTATAAAGTGGACTGGCACTAAAATACATGCATTGGGTAGCAGATAATATGGACCTCTTTCAGAGTGCATGATTCAACCTAATACCATTTGCATAAATCAGAGGTAAGTGGAGTTATGGAAAAATTTATGTTACTACATAGAGTAGACTCTGTGCCAAGGAAGAAAAGCTTACTTGGGAGAGACTGCCACTATATTTAAGTGTCAGGTCGTGCTCTTGAGTCACAACAAGACCATGCAACACTATAATCTTGAGAAAGAGTGCCTGGAAAGCTGCCTGGTGGAAAAGGACCTGGATGTATTTGTGACAGACAGCCAAATATGAGCCAGCAGTGGGCCCAGGTGGCCTGGAAGGCCAACAGAACCCTGGCTTCTGTCAGAAATAGTGTAGCCAGCAGGACTAGGGAAGTGATTGTCCGCATGTAGTCAGAAATTGTGAGGCCACATCTTGAGTACTGTGTCCACCTTTGGGCCTCTCGCTACAAGAATTGAGGTGCTGGAACATGTCCAGAGAAGACCAACAAAGTTAGTGAAGGGTCTAGAGAACAAGTGTGATGAGGAACAGCTGAGGGAACAGGGGTTGTTTAGCCAGGAGAAAAAGAAGCTGAGGGAAAACTTTATAGTGCTCTACAACTACCTGAAAGGATGTTGTAGCCAGGTGAGTGTCGGTCACTTTTCCCAAGTAGCAAGTGAAGGAGAAGAGAATATAGCCTCATGCTGACCAGGGAACGTTTATATTGGATATTGGGAAAAATTTCTTCATCGAAAGCATTATCAAGCACTGGAACAGGCTGCTCAGGAAAGTTGTTTAATCACCATCTCTGGAGGTCTTTAAAAGATGTGCAGATCCACCACTTGGGGACATGGTTTAGTGGTGGACTTGTTAGTGTCCAGTTAACAGCTGGACTTGATATTGAGTCTTTTCCAGCCTAAATTATTCAATGATTCAATGAATCTGTATTATCCTAAGTCTATGCCAAGTGTAATGTTATGTGTACTACTTCTCCTTTATACCACTATCTTTTCTATTTTGCCCTCTGGACTCTTGAAACAGGCAGAAATAATGCAGGATAAGAAAACTAAAAGTGAATGCCTAAACTAGACATTGTACATTATTGTAAAGACAGATGGTCTCTTAGAAATGAATTGATCTTCTACTGAGAACAAGCTACTGAGCATGAATTTAGGGTAGAGCATTTTGACCTGTATGGATCTCTATATGCACTGAAGGGCCCATTTTCCATTCAGCTCTGGCAACACAACTAAACAGATTCTCTTTGGACTGAACACAAGCCAAGTAAAAAGATCAAATATCTTTTCTTTATGCAAAATTTCTTCACCCTTAAGTGGGAAATACATTTACTCTGGGAATAAAATTGAAAGCTAAGAAAATAAAAACACATCTTTTAACAGTTCTGAAAAAGACTTTCTAATTTTCATTTGACTGTTCCCTTTGTACAAAGTGTTATCCAAAACTTCAATGGAAGCTTCTTTGCTTTGAGAAAGTCAGAAGCTAGTAGATATTTGTGAGAGTGTGTATTAATTTAGTATAAAGTTACAAAAAAAGTTTACATTCAGAATTACCTAAGTAGAATTTACCCATAGCTGTTTCTAGAAGGCACCTATCATAATAGGGTAATCAGATGCCTCATCCTTCTTGACATAAGAAGGTTGGCACCTATTTTATATTGCCAGTAACCTGTCTATGTAGTGGCATTTCTTAAAAGAGTCGCTTATCCTGAGCTGCATGCCATACTTCGAAGATACTTTGCAAAATTCTGTTGTCAGGTTTCATTTCAAATGGAAAATATATTAAAATGTGGAATAACATTATATATATTATATATATACATATATGTACACACACCACGTCATAAAGTTAATTCCAAATTATCCTCTTTCTATTTAACAAACCTGTAACATTTGACTACTTTGGCAGTCTTCCTGGTGAGAACAGAGTATTGACAGAGCACAGCAAGAATGCTGATTGACTGCTTCAGTGCAGATATAAACTGATTTAATTACTGGCAAGAGTTTGTGGTCAGGAAGTGTGGGTTTGCTTTTTTATATCATCAAACTCTCATTCTTATTTTCATTATGTTTAGGAAAATCCGAAGAAAAAAATAATGCAACTGTAAATGAATATATAGGATAAATTTTATTACAGTTTTACTATAACAGCTCTGCAGCAGGTATAAATATGCATAGTTTCATAGATTTCAAGAGAGTTACACCTATTTACACAAAGCCAAGATACCAGACTTCTACGTTCTTATATATGTTTGTGATATACTTGGGGTTAAATCATAACAATTTACTATTTCTTTGTAGAGACCTGTTCTGGACAGTTGTAGGGCTTTGACTCAGTTGCATTACTCTATAATAGATGAGAAAGAAATAAAGCAGAGGGCAAAGGAAAAATGTTTTAATACATAAACCCATGTGCTGACTAGAGCCATTATGAAATCACACCAAATGATGATCATGTCATTCTAATGAAGAATAGTTAAGCCACAGAAACAAACAAAACATCTGGCAGGATTTATATGCTTTGCCAGACAATACCAAAGGTAGTTTGATGAAATGGCCAAGGTATGACCTGATTCAAGTGAACAGAGACAGTGGACATGAAATTCTGGATTTTGACACCAGTGCTCAGTGCACATTCACTACTCCTTCAAAAATTATTCTGAAAATGGTGTCCCTACTGCTGTACAGAAGTTACTTTTATTTTAAGGAGACAGTTTTGGTTATAAACAGCTGTGTATCACAGTTATCAAAGGGAAGAAGTCTACCTAACTAAACCTCACAAGGATCAATCATTGATTTACGCTGTTCTAGAGTCACCAGTTCTCCCAAATGAAGCAAGACATTTACAGAATTCTACCTGTGGTATGTGAAGAAATCAGGCATGACAATGAAAAACAGAATTCAGAAAATATAAGGCTAGCCCGATTTGTTGCATTTTTCTTAGCTTTAGAAATATATCTGCAAATAACCCTATCCTAATTACTACTTCTTTTACATCATAATACTTAAGAAGGCAGCAATCTCAAATTTCATTTGAGATTGCTGCCTTCATTGAGATACAAAATAGCTCCTCTCTGGTTTGGGGTCTTTGTTAGTGGGGTTTTTGTTTGGGGTTTTGGGTTTTGTTTGGTTTTGGGTTTTTTTGCTTTGTTTGGGTTTGTGCTTTTTTATCTCATTAAACATTATTATGTTTATTTAAGAGTAATTTCTAGAACATAAACCATGTCACAGACTGTATTTCTGTTTCTGTTCTGTCATAGTCCAAACTTGCTTTAAGGCCAGATTTACATGTTCTGAACACAGGGAACAGAATATCTCTGAATGGCACATCCATTAAAAAAGACAGATCAAAACATAGTGGAGTGACATACTTGCAAAGTAGGTGCTGGAATTAGCAGCAATTATGAGTTACCTGAGAACCACCATTAAGACAGATATGCACTCCTTCAGTGCTTTTTCCTTGTAGTTCAGACACTTCAGTGAAAATACTAATATTAAAACTAGCAACATATAGTGAATAATGAGCAAAAATGAAAAAAACAATGAACACCGTATATTACTTAACTATAATGGATGCTATATGGAGAACATCATATAATTTAGCTTACCGAAGGTAGGTGAATATGGTTGACGACAGCATGTAGTGTTTCTCCTGTCTCAGCCTGGTAGATATAAAGCTGTTGCAGCTCCTTATCCCAAGGGTCAGGGAGTAAGGAGGTGGAGCGCAGTTCTCAGACATACACAAGTGAGTTAAGAGTAGGATTTAGTAAGAATATAAAAAGTAATGTGGTGATGAAGCCCAGGACTCAGACAGACACATGTACTGAGCAGTCAGTACCGTCCTACATACATGTGGCCATACACTTATATTGTCTCTCCTTCTGTTTTCCCATGCTTGTCCCACCCCTGTCTTACTTGACCTCTCCTTTTCTCTGCCTTTAAACTGTCTCCTAAACATCCAATTTTAAGTTTCTGTTTGTCATTGTCCCTCTGATCCCTGCTGAGCCTTTGTGTAATTAGCTTAGCCTTTATTTAGATAACATAACAATATCTGAATTTAGTTTACAAAAACAGCACTTACAGCACTCATTTTAAGTAACTGTTTCAAGCTAACATGCTGGAGATGATACAATAGTACAAAAACAGCTGATCAAAATTTGACTGCTAGTCTTGTATACTCCATTTGGCACTTCACAGCTCCCTGCCAAGATATAGTCACAGGACTTTTGCTTCACTAGAAGATATACTCCCTTCTATGAAATAGTAGAAACCCCCATGAGAAACCCATATTAGGTAAAGAATTATATTTCTGGACTTACAATTTGAAACATGATAAATTAGGATGTATCTCAGTGCTTATTTATGAAAAGAAAGTGGCATATTTTCATTTCAATGCTAGTCACTAAGTTACATGAAGCAACAGTAATTCTAGGCATTTGCTGGACTTTTTTAATATCTCTTAATTGCTAAAACCTAGACCTCAAAATTTCTTCCAGAGTCACAGAATCTCAGATGTAGCCCAAGCCCTTAGCTGAAGCTAATGCTGCATGCTAGGGCCATGGTCAGTTGAGTACTGAGTAACTACACATGGAGAGATCTCACAAGCTCTCTGTGCAACTTGTTTGACTGCCCTCACAGGAAAAAAGTTATTCACTATGTTCAAATGGAACCACCTGTGTGCCAGTTTACACCCACTGACTCATCATATCAGTGGTAACTACTGAGAAGAGTCTGGCTCCCTCTTCTTCAGTCACTCCGTTTATTGACATGTATGAGACTCCCCCTGAGTGCTCTCTTTTCTGTGCATAACAGTCCCACCTCTCTCAACATCACCTCATATAAAAGATGTTCTGCTCATACAACCACCAAAGTGTATTTTAACACATGAAAATATACCAATTCTGAGATAAGGGAAATTGAGACAGAAGCAAAAAAATGCTAAGCATTTACAACTTTCAGACAGTGAAGGATTTTCCCAACAACATAACCTGGGCACCAGCCTCACTTGGAGAAGTCCAAGAGAACAAATAGGAGTGCCTGGGAAATGCTAACACCCAAAGGTGAACAGGTCTTTCTCTGGAAGTAGTAAAGAACTAAAGAATGGCATACCAAAAAAAAAAATATAAAAAATCAAGGTCTGTTTGAACTCTGTCTTAAACTGTGTCCATGCAAAACCAAAACCAGCTTGTTTTGACTTCAAATTCAAAGATATTGAAATATTTTATTGATCTCCTATAAATTCTGAAGGAAAAGACTTCTCACAATTTTATATCCATTGTGCAAATACGGGTGTATCCCACAAGTCTAATGTTCTAGAGAGTAAAAATTACCTGAAAATCAATTTTCCATAGATGTTTAACATTTGGCATAATTTTTATAAACATGGCTGCACAAAGTGAAAGGCAGCATGAGGATTTAGCCTCAGTCTATAACCAAAAGATGAAATTTTACCATATCATTATTTTTTACCTTAGCTTAGCTGCAAGCATTACTGCAGAAAAAAAAAAAATAAGTAGAGCTGGTTATGTTTGTCTTCCTCCAGGCTGATAGTGTCTCAGAGCTTTTTCAATTAGTGCTTTGGGCTGAATGGCAGCCTGAAGCTTTATGAGATTTTAATTGCAGGTTATTCATAAAGTTTGCATTTAAGGAAGCAAAAATTATATATTAAAAAAACTGTCTGAGATTATTTAGCCCTTATTTACTGTATTTTTAATGCTTAATTTTGTTAAAAACTACAGATGGCTTTTGTTTCAACCCCTAACACCGAGCTTTCTGTAGGAGGGAAAACTAGTATTTGAGCTTTGATCTTTCAGTCATACCATCCAACTTTTAAAGAAGATTAGCTATAAACCTCTGTTTATTCTAATTTTTCATTTGATCATAATATACAGAGATTTATTATATTCATCATTTTCCTTCTTTTATTTTATCATCAAAAATGTCCAATTTACTATATGATTTCAGAAAAGAGGACTTGAAAGTTATTCTCTCCACACTGTCTTAAAGCTAAGAAAGTCTATCACAGTTTTTCAGAGGATTAGCAGTAGTAATTTAATCTTTGGAGGTGTTCCATAGCGTGCCCTGACAGCCAAGAGGGCAATCCCTATCATGGAGTCTATCAAACATAAGATAACATTCAAAATAGGTGATTATCCTGTTTTATTCAGTGTTGGTTCAGCCTCACCTGGAGCACTTTATACAGTTCTATAATATAATTTGTGAAGGTCCTCAAATGTGTCCAGAGGGCAACAAAGCAGATGATAAGGCTGGAAGGCTCCTGTGAGGAGCAGCTAAGGACTTTGGGTTTGCCTAGGTCTGATGGGTGACCTCATTGCTCACTGCAGCTCCTGAGGAGGTAAAATGGAGAGGGAGGTGCTGAGCTCTTCTTCCTGGGATCCAGTGACAGGACACATGGGGATGGTTCAATGTCACAGGAGGTTCAGACCGGACATTAGGAAGCATTTCTTTACCAAAACGGTGGACAAACACCGGAATAGGTTTCCCAGGGTGGTGGTTGATGCCCCAAGATTGTCAATGTTTAAGAGGCATTTGGACAGTGCCCTTAATGATGTGTTTTAACTTTTGGTCAGCCCTGAATCAGTCAAGCAGTTGGATTAGACTATTGTTGTATATCCCTTCCATCTGAAATAGTCCATTCTATTCTTTTCTGCTTGGTTCACCAGCAGTGTTGTGCCAAAAGCATTGACTTCTCATTTTGTCTGGGGTTCAAGGTCTAAGAAATAACTGGACAGGTGACTGTTCATTGGAATGGCACCACATCAATCCCAGTCTCCTATGATCCTGATAGTGAGTTTTCTTTTCTTTTTTTTTATTCTTGCAACTTATCCTGCCATAAAAGTATAAAATATTAGCCTGCTTTGTCTTTTTGTTTTCTTCAAAATTGCATCCTTACCAGACAAATGGAATAAGACCTTTCTCTATAAATAGCTGAAGTAGAGCAAAGTTAAAAAAAAACTCAGTCAGATCTGAGATAAGAAAATTTTGAACATCTCAGAGGCTTTCCCTCAGCTTTACAAAGTACAAATCAAGGACAATAAGTAAATTGAGTAATCTGGTTTGCTATTGTTATTTTTATATAGGTATATGCTTTCTAATTACAATATTAAGAAATTCAAATAACAGTTGTATCTAAGGACTGCAATATAGGCCAGGGTTGTAAATTGGTTATTCAATTATAATAGTTGAGAAGCACACAGAAATGGAATCTGCAAATGTATCAAAGATATGTATGGTAATAATGTGATGGCCTACACAATGAGGAGGAAAAAATTATTGAGAATCTGGTCAGACAACTTGGTTTGTTTTTTTTTGTTGTTGTTTTTTTAGTTTCTATAAAACATTTTCAGCTAAATTTTTGGTGAAAAAGAAGAAAAATAAAAGAAAGATAATAAAAGCTACATATTAACTAATCAATTTCATAAAGTAAAATGGAAAAATCAGGGCAGAAAGACTGAAGAGCTGGTAAATTTCAGTCCTTCTTTTCAGTTGTTTCCTGTTTCATTAAATACCTAATTTGGTCCTGAAAATGTACTTTCCAAGTATCGAACATTGCACTGAAATTCATATAGATCAGTAGTGTTTCCAAAACAACTCACACTTTCTACATGTGCATCTGGAATTCCATATGTGCTTCCAGAAAGCATGTAATAAAATGTAAGCCAGTGGTAAATCCTCATTTCCAATAAGCTATCAAATTTTTATGGAACTCCCTTCTGGTGCCACAACCCCCAAGAAACATCCTTATTTAGTCAGTTTCATAAATACTTCCATTGCAGACAGCATGTTCATAACATATTTGCTTTGAGATATTACAGGCAACACTTCAGAAATCCAATTCAATAATCAGCTACACTAATTTTCAGTTTCCCAAACCCTAATACAGCTATGTAAAATTGCTCCAAGTCTTTGTTCGTGTTGTGCATGAAGTTGAACACAGAAATGATTAATGGATTATTTTATATTTTACATTATAAAAACTTTAGTTCAGAATTTGCATAAGCCTTCAACAAACCATGAAAACTTGACCTTAAGAAATTCTTGAATGTAGTCCCACAGATACCATTTTTGTCTCGTGTTTGTCTGGAGAAATAGATTCCTTAGGGTTTTACAATAGACAGGTCTCATGACTGTGTACTACAGTCAGCCTGTCAGATTACTCTGGTTTTGCAGAAGACTGGAACTGTTTTCCACTCAACAATTAATTATATTTTTTTCCTAGTGAATGGTAAGTCCTACCTGACCTTCAGAATAAGGATTGGAAGTGTAATGAATATCAGCACTTCCCTTAGCTGTCTGGAGTTCACAACTCATAGCATTATCATGCATCCCTGATTTTTTCAAATTTTCTTGTGGTTGGATATCTAAATCTTTACATATGAAGAACAGGAAACCCAATTCCATATTAACTTATTGTCCTTTACTATTTCTTGAAACAGCAGTGGCAGAGACTTTTAGGCATTTCCAGCAGTTAGCAGCCATGTGGAAGATCAGTTTCGCAGTCTGTCATAACCTGTCAGGAAATGCCTGGTTTTGATGCCATTGCATTTAAAAAATGCATTGGCATGTATTTAAAAAAAAAAAAAAAGTACAAGGAATTTCTTAAGGGATTCGAAGTTGCATTTCATGATTCCATAGCTACATTACTCCGCTTACAATGTCTTACAATGAAGCTTTGCTTTAGTCATTTAATGGTGGACCAGAAATCCTTAATCCAGGTCTCTTACAGCCATTATAGATAGTAAAAGTTTGTTCTGAGAGAGAGATTACCAAACTGGTCTTTAACTTTTCAGCAATAGGTAGTGCCTCATAATGTGCAATTCAAACTTTTCAACACATAGTGAAATACTTTAATTTCCTTCACAAGGCTCTTACTTGGATCTTTAATTCTCTTTGTCACCTACAAGATGCCAGGAATTGTCCCTTCCAGAAGCACTTACAATTTAAAGGGCTTGCAGAGCTGTTATGTAATCTTGCCAGAGCCTGCACCTGATATATCTTCCATTCAATGACAGTCTTTAGAGTATAACATAAAGCTGGTGGATTCAACTTTTGAAAAACTTCCTAATTTATTTGTTTTAGAAGACTGATAACAGGGATAATCCTTTACCTCTGTTAGTTCTAACATTTGGCTGAGAACAAATCCACAGTGGCAAGAATCTGTGAGTACATATCAAGAAATTTTGATAGTTTTAAATTCTCAACATTAATAACAGAAATTGAATCACACATTTGCCAGTATTTAGGAAAAGGTAGCATCAATAATTTCAATTTTTACAGTTTAAATAACAGCATTTTGAGTTCATTTCACGTCTTTAATGCAATTTTGTAATTTATATAATTTAAACTTAAGTAACCAAAGAATGTGTTATTTGTAATATGAGGAAGAAACACAGTATCAATTTTAAAAGGTCTTGGAAGAAAATTCCTATGAAGGTATTTTAAAAATTGTGTTAAATACCATTACCACAAACTCCTGTTTGGCTTCTGTAAAATTTAGTGTAATTCAGAAGATCAAATTCTCCCATGATTTGTACATATTGATTGAAGAAAGCACAAGGTCAAAAAATAGAAGTGTTAGAAGTAGCAGACATCATGCATCATATTTTCAGCCCTTGATTCATTCAAATATGTACTTTTTATAGACACACACTGTTTTTTAATTTCTCTTCCAGCTTTTCCTGTTCATCAAGATTCAAATGTAATATGCAGTTTTCTTTCTGCATATTTTTTAATTAATGAAGAATGTGTATGCTACTGAAAATCATAACTGTGCCTTGTTTAGCAACCTATATTGCTGGTTTTCTGTATTTGATAAACCTATCTATATTTTCTGTTGTAATTCTGCAATATTACTACTAGTGGAAATAACCTTAAATGCCATAATTTCATATCATTATTCAAAAAGCCATCCATGTAGACAGATAAATTATACATAAGAATCTGGAAAATATCTTATGTAGCTGTATGTCCTTATTACCAAATAGGCATGTAGCTGTCATTAAAAATCTTTGCTTTAAGAAAGAATACTGATGTTTCCCCTAAGTCAATATTTAACTGCTGTATCAACACATAGCTAGCCTGAAGTCCACTGAGCTGGTTGGAGCCATGCATGATGGCTCATGATTCCGGCTCAGCCTTCACTCAAAAGTCATGCAGAAGGGATGTATAAACCACCAACTCCAGGATCAGGTTGGTTGTAACTTCTGCAAAGAAGCTAGACCACTGTAGAGTGATCACAGCATTAAAAACTTTCCAAATAGCTCACAGCAACCTTTGAAAGCTACAAATTCAAATGGAATACATAAGCTGCAGTGGCACATACTTCAAAAAACAGAGCCTAGAACTGAAGTCTGTACTTCAAAGCACATTAAAAACTTGTTTGATTAATTCCTAGGGATTTATGAGATTGTAAAAGATGAGCCCCAACTTAGGGATGGAAAACTGTCAAATTTTGTTATTGTGTAAGAAAGACTCCCACTGATTTTATATGAATATCAGTTCCCAAAGCCACCATAATTAGCAAGGAGGTAATAGTGTGGAAGGGCTAGTGAAACTTTTTCTTGAAAACTCAAGCTAATCCTTTATTGGTAAAAGCATAGTTCACATCTGTCTATTCATCCATCCATCCATCCATCCATCCATCCATCCATCCATCCATCCAATCAACTCCTGAAAGATCAGGTGATTAGATTATACTAAAATTGACAAGCAGCTTGCTAGGAAGAGACTTGTGCATGGAAATATGTAGTAAAGAGGTTTGTAAATATTTCAGGGATTTTACTTTCTGGGATTGGTGATGGTCCCATTAGCTGCTGTTAAAAAAGCACAAATTCCAGTGTAGAGGACATTCCTGTCATCAAAGGAAAACCCAGTTCATGTCCTCTAGTTTCCCTGGTAGGAGTGTGGGAACAACAGACTTCACACCTAAGCCAGTCTCCTCATCTAGTCTATATCATAAATGCAGATAAATCCTTAGGTAGCACAATATATTTTAGCAATGCTAGAGTGGCAAAAATGAGTCAATGTTAAGTAAATGATAAATATGAGATTTTCTGTTCTTAAAAGAAGGCATCATCCTAAGATTCAGAAAAAGAATGACTACTTTCGGTTTTAATTAGGTTATTACAATCAATCTAACGCGTATTACAAAAACCCGTCATTCTTAAACACTGATTTCACAAACTGGAATTTTGGGAAGGTCAGAAAAAAAAATAGGATTAAATCTTATATTTCTAAATATGATCAGTTTAATTACTGATCTACACATTAGTGGCATGTCAGCTACTCAAAACTACACAGCCCACTTAAAACCTATGGAGCTATGGTATTTTCCATACCATTTCCCTGATATCTGGACAGATTACCTTGTTAATCTTTGAGCTTTTAGCTAGGTAACAAGAAGCAGAGCTTTGATTTAACAGCACAACATCAGAATGTGAACTGTTCCTTACTGCTGTTTTTAAGGAACGGTTATTTTTTTTAAAAAAGGGGGAGGGGGGAATTCAGCCTTCTTGGCATCTACTAATCGAGTTAAAAATAAATCTATTTTGCAGCAGATTATTTGCCAGTATTGTTTGACAAATTACAAATAATTTAATTTCCTTTCTATAAATCCAAAGGAAAAAAAAAAAAACTTTTGGTATAAATGTCCATATAATTTTCAAATAAATGGAGATGCAAGTATGTTTTAGTTATAGAAAAGCTTAATAATTTTCTACCACTTCTATTTTTATACCAACTTACAGGGATAATCTTCTTCAAAGGAATTTTTTGCAAGTAGTGCTAGGATTTCCACATTACACAAGGCAAATGCTTGCTTCAAACTTAATAACAAGTCTTAGCACAGAATTTCATGCAGCGCAATATTAGCATTTATTCCTAGGTTTATTTGCAATGAAGACCATGAAAGCTTTTAAAAACTGGTAATAATATATTATTGTGTGTTTAAAATGTTCATTCCAAAATTGGTAATGTAGCTTTTTGTAGATCTGACTGCACAAAACCAAGAAAAACCTTTCTTTAGGTCTATGCCAGTCTTCTAAATCAAGACTTTTATGCTTGTCTGTGTCAGGTATCCATTCCAGTTCTTAAAAAATAGTGCTATGGCTTCCAGATTTACAAGCCTGAGAAATAATGAAAGCTGCAAGCCTTTAGGGCAGGAATAAGAGTTAGATCATGTTCAAACAAAATAGTCAACTCAACGTAAAGCAGCCCTATCAGCTTGACATAAAGTTGATACGGCCGTATCAGCCATATGAACTTTCAACATAAATTTGATCACAGCTCACCATGATTCAGATTTTCAAATCAGATTATTTTCCTCTGGTCTATAATACCTTAGATGGGCTATAGATGTCTTCTAAATTTCAGGAATCAAGATCTGCTCCATCAGCATGGTGATATTGCTGTCACTGCACATTATTTTCACTGTGATATATCTTACTGACAACATCACCTCTTTTGATTTACATTGACAGGACTTAAAATACGTAAGTGGAATATTCTCCAAGGCATTTAATCAATAGCATCTGCTGCATTTCCTTTGTATTTCTTTTGCCCTGTTTATACCATTACTGTCTCTGCTGAAACTATATTACTATAAATGTTTCCAGGAACACATGTTGGCATCAGCTCACAGTACTGTTTCCACAGCACTAATGATTTAAAACCTCAGACGAATCTCAGAAGTATTACTACTTTATTCTTCGAATACTCAAGTTATTGTGATAAATAGGATGACGAAACATACACACTAAAATCTTCCATAGCATATTCTTGTTTTGTGGAATAAAATATAATAAAGGCAAATCATTTTTAATTAATAAAAAAGTCTTATTATCTTGCAAAAATAGTTATTAGCATTCAAATATTAAAATCAGCTAACTTCTGGAAAAATATTGACAGAAAAATAAATACTCTCAAGAACTATTTAAGACAATATGACTAAAAACAAGCGAAAAGTTACATATGCATTAATCTAACCATATATTTTCTGATATGAGTATTCATATGCAATTAAAAAGCACAGTTAAAATAAAATGATTATGCTAAAGATTGGAGGGTAGAAAGAGAAACAGAAATAATTCTAATGAGCTACAGGTCTGTAGCTGAACAGTGGAGGGAAAAATCTATGTATTATTTAAATTAAACAGCATGGTCTGATTTGGTTTTAAAAACGTATCCTATGGAGTACTCTAAAACACAATCATTTTGGTAATGTTGTGCTAAGCTTAGGCATATCATGATTTATGAAAATATTTCTGATAAAAATATAATATGTTTAACTATGGGATAAACTTATAACTGTTCCAAATGGTTATAGATTCAAAGAAAAAAAAAAAAAACACGAACATTAATGTGTTCAAGTGAATTAAGACTGTAGTCAGTGCAGCTACTCTCTGTTAGACAGGTGAAGAATTGTTTTGCTGAAAAAGCTAAAAATTCTTCCAAGGTCAAATTCTAGGAGAAAATTATTGCATTTAAAAAGAAGAGGTCAAATGACGATTACTGGAAGTGGTATCAGGAACAATAAGATATAATGACAAACTGAAAAGAGTTATTGCAGATCATTTATCAGCTGCATACAACTCATTCCTTATAGCACTGAACATGCAATAATCTCAGTTGTATACTGAAATGTATATGTATGGGGCCTGTGAAAGTTCAACATATTAAACCTTTTTGACTGATTTATGTACATAATTTGTGTTTCTTACAAATCACCTGTTCTACCAAAATACTGAGGATTTCTTTAGAATAAAAATAAATCTATATTAAATTTAAGTTTCAGAAATTATGTAGAAGTTACTTAAATGACAATGTCAAATTATCATTAAAAAAGGAAAGAGAAAAAAAAATCACATTCTACCACTCCACTAAGAAAGCAAGGATATTGGTATTTTCAAGGTGAAAGAACATATTCCTTGAGTTATAAATTTTGATTGTCTGTATAAATCTGGTCCCTGTTCTTGTCTTGAGATTATACTGTCATTTATGTCAAAATTGTATTTCTGTGTTGGTTTTAATCTCATTTCCACGCAGGCATGAATGAGTAGAGAGAATTATCACACAGCAGTCATCATTCTGAGATCTGAAATAGAAAGCACATCTTTTCTAGACACAGTCCACTATCTAAACGTGATGGACCTTTTTACTGATGGAAAGAAGTAGGTGATCCACAGACAGAGAAACATGTTTCAGAATTGAAGATAGATTGCGAATCACCAGCAGGTTAACTTAAGGACCTACCTAAAGACCCACATATGCTTTGACAGTGTCAAGGAGGGTCTTGCTGGCACTGTACCACACAACGGGCAAAAAAAAAAGAGAGACTAAATAAAGGATTCATCAGTGGAAGCAGAGGAAGATTAAGAGAAAGCTTGTATTTGTGTGTTTGCCTAGGAACTCAAAAGCCTGTTCCCATGCTCTAGTTTCTAGCTTTTGCCTTTTGTACTAAAGAGAAGAGGAGCAAAACCTTATAATTATAAAATATATAATTAAAAATTTTATGTAATATAGTTTTAATTATTATACTATTTTAATAAATATAATCTTATTATCATAATTATGAAATTGTAATTGTAAAGATAATGCTCCTTTCCTCAGCTCATAATCCTTGTTATGACTGCAGAGCCAGGCATGGCTCATCTTCTGCTACATCTCCTTCCCAAAATGGTATATATTTTAATGTACAATTTGCAATGGGAAATATAAAGATTATCAGAGAATATATTGAAGTTTAGTGGTTAGGATGAAAGTAGATCAAGGTGGGAAATGTATGGAAATATCCAAATATCATCATTTACATTCTAAGAGAGATCCCTAAACACCAGGGTTTTGCACAGTAACAGTATCACCAACTGCCATCACTCCAAAAGAAAGCAGGGAAAACCGTGTTTTCAACAATCTTCCAGAACTAGGTCTTTTAATCTTTTTCAGAGCTCAAAACACAATTTATGCCAACTAAAATATTTCTAGGCATGAGAGTGATAACTGAAACACAGCCAGGAAGAAGGTATCTAGAACCTTTGATGCTGACAAGTGCAAAATTATTTGGTTAGAGATATATATTTTGTCTTCAGGCAACAAGATGTCCTAAAAGTCCTTATTAGCTTAAGATATCATTGTTATGAAGGCAGCTACAAATGCTTTGCTGATGTACAATACAGAACTTTTTTATATATTCATTTGTAGAAAAGCAATATGTTAAATAATCTCATTTACTAAATCAAGTAAATTATAATCTACCTTTGAGCTACTTATATATAGAAAGTATTCCTTGAAATGCTTTAAAGACGTAAAATTCCAGCTGTTAGCAGCTCTTGTTAGCACATTCTAGGTAAAAATTTCAGTAAATATTCTGGCATGAAACAGGTCTGGATTCTTTCACCATTAATTTTGGAACAATGACAAAAGTACAGTAATTGTTTGGAAAAAACATTTAGCAAGATTAATTGCTTGGTTCAAATACATCATTCTTTTTCAGAAAAAATAATGTCTAAAAATTTTAAAGTTCCGAGGACTTGTTATTCCTAGCTCAGTTAGGTAGTGATTGATGCCACAATCAGTTACTACAGTCAAATGCAGGCTCCTGTGTCAAGAGAAGCAGTGATCAAAGTAACTCACTCTGGGAACACCCCTGTTCAGAGTAGATCCTACCAGAGTAGATGCCACCACTTTCCATAAGTGGGAAGGTATTGGTTAGGAGTTTTGAGTGTCCTACTCTTTCTTACAATTAAGACTGAGATCATTCAGCTCTCTGCTCGGATTACAAACATATTCTGAAATCTTCTCTCAGACAAATAACAAATTGTCAAAAGATGTGCCTGCTCCCAAAATGTAAAGTGGTACAGAAACAAAGCTGAAAATTACTATATAAAAACTCTATAAATACTAGATACTAACAGCTCCTATGTGGAATTTATCAGGATATTAGACAGCAATAAGGGTGGATCCATCTCCTATTCATAATGCAATTCAGTTCAGCTTTCCATATCTTTTGTGTATGATTTGCTTCTAAAATACACACTTCCTCTATAAAATTTCTCAGAACTCATTCTTGCATCCATCATGGGTCCCTGCTCATGGGAAGGGGGTTGGAACTCTGTGATCCTTGGGGTCCCTTCCAACCCAGATCATTCTGTGATTCTGTAATTTTATGCTTCTATGGTCTTACTTTCATCAGCTGTCTGGAAACAAAGCTGTCCAGATGTTAGGCAATGTTACCCTCCTTCAAAAGCCCCCTTTAAGTAAAGAAATGCAGTCAAGGATAAATGAGTTATAAATTAATCACAGGATCCACTAACAGCCTTACAGTTAAAAAAACCCAAACAAACAAACAAACAAACAAACAAACCCACAACATCATCTTCTGTACTTCCCAACATTAGGCCTACAACTATTACAGCCACAAAGAGAAACACTGTAGGTGGAATATCTACTTACAAACACTTCCTGTATTTTCCCTGCATTTCCCTTCCTCATTATTATGAGGTTATGAAAACATATATTAGCTTTAAAATCATATTTCAAACTGGGAAATTTCAATTATTTGTCTATGATTTTCCCTACTCTTCAATTCCAACCGCAGATTAATTTCATATTGTGCAAACATCAAATGAAAATTCCTACAATGGCTTAGCTTGCAGCTATGCTTATTTTTGTATCTTGATTGGCAGGCCTGCACTTACAAAAATTAAGTAAAGATTACATTTTAATGTGGTTATTAAACTTGCCACATAACTTGTCTAGTGTTCTGCATGGGTTTTCTTACATTATTAATATTCAGAAAATAATTTATTGGTGGGGAAATATCTTTTGAGAATTACCTGAGTACAATTGCTGCAAAAAGTAGAAAGAGAATACAAATTACATGCTTCAGTTATTAACAAAAAGAATATTAAGACTGGCAATCAGATATACATTATGTATTACAGCTACAGTATTCATAATACTTAGCTGCTTCACTGTTGCTTTAGGAGAGTTAACTTGTCAAGAACAAACAGAAATGGCCAGCAAAATCTTATTCTGACAATAAAAATGCCAAGCTTCTTTGAAAGAACCAGAGGGAAATATGTCTCACACTGCTTTCTTAGCTACTTGGAGATAGTTATAGCATGCCTTTTAAATGAGGAATAGCAGCATTCCTCCTACATAGCAAGTTTTTTAGTGGAATCAGCTGCAAGCCTAAAAGGCACCTCCAGTCGTCTAGATTGTTCTGTATATATATGAGTAAATAAGCCCATAGGCAGTACATGTCTTATTATAGGTGCTTTTAGGATCAGACAGCCATCACAGAGTAATGAAATATGTTAGTGCATCTTTGTGTGTGTGTGTGCGTGTGTCTGTGTTTGAAATACAGGTCAAAATGAAAACAAAGTATTCAGTAGATTATTTTGCACTGATATTCATAATATCAATTTTGAATCTTAATTTTCATAAAGAACAATTTTCAACCTTTCAATCTCTCCTTCCCACTTCCCAGAAGGACAAGAAATCTAGTTGTCATTAACTCCACCCTTAATTCTTATTAGTCTGAGATATCATATGCAATGTGCATGCTATTTCCTTTCCTAACAATATTTAAAAAAAAAATTATCTATTTTCTAATTTGGAAGATTTCCTACTAGCTTAAGCATTTACAATTATATCAGTGTTTGAATGTTTTTATATTTACCCTTGTTTAGGTATTACTCTTAAGATGTTCTCCTGTTTCTTGGGAAAATTGTGTCAAAATATCAGATATGTATAAGAAAAAAAAAAGAAAGCATAATTACAGGCAAGACAAGCATAAGTTTAAGACTTCATAAATAGTATTTAGATCACTGAATGTCTGATTAGCATACAGAGTGCTATATTTTTTTGCAAAAAACAGATCTCTGGAGCAGTGTTGGCTCAGACATAGGTACACAGGTACAGTTTAATAACAAGTTTGATTGTAGAACAGAATTTCTTTTTCCAAGTTTATAGTTTAATTTCACAGGTGTTCTGCCAGGTTGGGTTTGGGGTTTTTTTTTGTGATCATTTAAATGTCCAAAACCAAGTCTTCCAGAAACGTAGGGCCTCCAGATGAAGCATGTAAAAGTACAAATAAATCTATTTTAAATTGAAAACAAGGAAGTTTAATCAAGCTCACTTTAGGCTGCTGAGTCTGGAGAGACAAGTGAAAAATAAAATAGAAAGTCAACTCACCAGGCAGGTTCTCCTAATCTCACAGAGTATTAATCATGTCCTTTGTAATGAGAAAATTCTATTAACTATTCCATTTAAAATGATCTGCAAAAACATTGAAAAGAGCTGATTTTAACAACTATTTTATCTAAAGTTTTTAATGAAACAATTGGATTCAATACAACATGGCATGTAACACACTTGGTTTATATACATTAGTGTATAGCATTCATGCTCAGTATTTGAGTGCCTGGATATACATTTATTTGGGCAGTCAAGTTGTATGTTTCTTCTCGTTCATAAAGTGACTGTTTCCCTCCACTACAGCTCTATTAATCAAACAATACATTCACAGTGAAAAGATTTTATACACTGGAAACATCATACTCTGTGAAAGAACCAAGATAAATAGTCACTATAGATCATTTATGTCTCAGCTCTTCAAACTTTCTGCAACAGAAAACAGTTCCTGAATGGTATCTAAACTGCTACAGTCACACTGCAGCTAAAAATATGATCTAAATTAGAGTCCAGTCCTGCTATGTTTTAATACTTCATTAAATTCTTGGATTCTAAGTCCTTAACAAAGCCAAATATATTTAATATTAGCCACTTACGGCAATCGGGCTATATTATAATCTGCATTCACCATCTAAATGATGTGAAGCTTTCGGTTTCATTCAGGAGACTGCAGGAACCCTCTGGTCCTCACTTCCACACAGGAGTCAAAAGGACCCTGAGCTCTGGCATCACACCACAAATCAATTCTACTAGCAGTTACTAACTATTAACTTTTCTGTTTGAAAAGTACTAAGAACAAAGGCGCAGGTATGTCTCTGCACCCCCTTCAACAACTGCATGGATATACAGCTGAGCTGCATGTGGTTGTTTTAGCCCATTTAGGAAAAAAGACTTTATGTGGAAACTTTATGTCTCGATTCCTCTCCCCAATACTGCACACCATTCAAATATAAAGGTTTTGGCAGAGAAAACTAGAATAGAAGGGATGCTGTAGTCATGAGGTTTTCTTTGAGTACTTTACCCAGTCATTCTTTGCAATGCCATTTCTCTCTTTTCCATGCACATGGAAACAAACTCAATGAGCATCCAGTCTGTGAGTTGTTGCTCCTGCTTAAATGGTGAGAAATGCTTTGTGGTTGTCTCACTGAGAATAATCACTAGAATGAAACTGAAAAATCTCATTCAATAAATGTGCTTCAGTGGTTTCGATTTTTTGTACAGTGTACATTTTGTATATATTGCACTTTTTATCTCCTTTTTTTTTCTTTTGGTTACGCTAGGCTTTTTGCTGAGAGACACTTTGAATGAGAAACTTACAGTGCCACCTGAAACGAAAGTTTCCAGTTATGAATTTAACTACGCAGTTATTGGGCACTACAGTTGGTAAATGCTAACTGATCGTTGAAATCAAATTTTGACATGATTAGCTGTGTAATAGATACATATATATTGTATTACTATAAAACCTCTGTTTTATAGGATTTTACTAACCAACTATTCCAATTGCTTATAAAAACTAACTACTCTATTAAATCTGGTTCTTTATCCTGAATGTGATGCATTATATACTATTCAGTTACTATTTGTGACTGCTGTATGTTGACCTGGATATTGAGAATGTTAGCATATGCCTGTTTTGCTGCTGGCAGAGTTAGATGGGCAGTGTCTTCCCTGCTGTGCATCAGCGAACACACATTGCGCTAAATAAAACCAGCAAGAGAAAACACAGTACACAACTGCCCCTTAGGGCAAGCCTTAGTTTCCTGAAAAGGAGAAATCAAGGCCTGAAGATGACTCATACCTGCCCTTCAAGGGGACTGAAATACAACTTATGCCTCACAGATTCAGGGAACTGTTGAGGTTGGAAGGGCACCTCCGGAGATTGTGCACTCCCAACTACTCTGCTCAATGCAGAATCAGTAGATGATGTCTTCTCCTAATACCAGCTACATTAGAGACCATATTCTACTATGCAGGGCTGATTCTGTGAACCAGACAACCAAAAGCACCTCCTGCCACTAAAAAGTCTTGCCAAAAGAGGCCATTGCGAAGGTACTTGTCAGGTAGACAAACGCATGCGTCTTCAGTACCACTTATGCTGTTACATTCTGACAAAAAATAAAGTTCTGTTGCCCCTGCATATCCTGCCTGAGCTTCCTAACTGGTGCATTTCATTATCAAGAGTAATCAGTAAACTGATTTTCTATTTCTAACAAAGGGCCTTTTGCACATGATTGCATTCCTACCGCTTTGAGAGTTATTCTGCCTCAACAACACTGGCCAACTGCATAGACATATGCAACAGAACCTCAAGGAGAAAGGCTGAAGCTAACATGTTATAGTTCAAGATGGAATACATGCACAGTTAGCAACAAATGCTCATCTGACCCTTAGAGAAACAAAGGAAATCCAGCACCCACTGCCACTGGAAGAATTGTCTAACAGAATCTATGCAAAGAAAGTTACTGACGGTTCAAAATATGCCATGGCACCAAAACGTGTTCAGAGTTTCCAGATGTTTTTTTTCTCTCAGTGTAAAGTTTTCATTTTTAGCTTATAGATTTTAAGTGGTGATGACTTGGGACTATCCATATAAATGCTTATACACAATGAAAAGTGTGTCTAGGGTGAAAGCCTGCAGAAATGCTTGATAGACTTGAGCTCTGAGAGTGAGGAAAATGTATGAACAATAACTGAATCTCACACATTTCCATTTTTAGTCTTGAACTCCCCATCTCAGTGCATGCAGAAGGGTTTCAAATTTTATTGCCATGGTAGTAAAAACAATGACCCAATAGCAAGCCCCCATCCAGTCAGTGAAAATTCCAAAACTTTAAAGTCTGATCCAGTAAGATATTTAAACCCATCTGATTCCTTAGCACAGGGGTAGTCCCACTGAAGTCAATTAGAACTACTTCTTTGCTTAAAATAATGCATGGGATAAGTATTTTGCCAAACTGGGACCTAAGAGAAAGTGTCTCATAGAAAAGAAAACAGCTATAATACCTATTTTCTGTTGGGGACTATCAATTTTTTCCTCGTTTAAGTTTTTACATCTGGGCTCAGAATTCCTTACTTAAATAATTCAACTGGCAATTTTTATTTTATTTTTTTTTTAAGGACAGCTAAATAGAGGCCAAAGCAAAACACTTAAAATGACAATAAAACAGCGTGGCTGAAGAAGACCATTGAGGAAAAACTGACAGACATTCTGAGGCAACTCTCCAGGTTGCACCTGCATGCAAGAGATTACTTCACTACAGTTATGGACTAATAAATTCAAACAGTCCACTGAGCTCAGATTGTTCATAAAGAATTAAGACAAAATTATTTATCAGAAACTTCTGGGGAGGCTTTCCCCGATAGTCTAGAACCTTCCCTTACTACACCGTCAGTATACGCTGGTCTTCAGAGAAGCTTAGCTGCAGCATGTGATCAGATGGCATCATTATTCAAAAGTTTGTCAGTAATGATAACCACTCTAGCAGAAATTAAACCCTAACAACTGGATATCTTTCCAGCATTTTCTGCATTTTTTCATCAATCTAACGTCAATTCATAAAAACAAGTCACCATATAGAGATGCATACCCCTTTTAATTTAGTATATACTGGAAATTTAGTTTCGCATTTTTGCTAATGTATTATACAGTTAAGTGGCATTGGGCTTTATTTTGCTTTTTGCCCTGCTAATAATAGTCTTCTGACAAACACAATAATGAGTTACTGCTGGATGTCTAATTAATATCACCCATTTTCATTGGGAGTTCTACGATTCATCGAGAGCAGGTAATCATTTCAATTAGAAGGCTCATCCTATATTATTTTGTCAGAAAATACTGATCTATATGTCATCTACTGAAATTTAGTGAATTCAATCTGCTTTTAGCTTTAGCACAAACAGGGAAAGGCATCTTGTTTTCACATCCTGCTCCACTCATCATACATCTTCTGAGATAACAAATACCTGTAACACTCTTGTGCACTGAGCAGCATAAACACAATATTCAGGAACAAATAAGTATGCTTCTGGCACCACAATGTGTTTGTAACAAATGGATTTTGATGGTCTCTGGCCTGGGAAAGTAATTATGCAATCTAATGGGGTCTGCAGTAGCTGCAATCTGATTAAAGAACTGATAACGTTAGTGCTGGCCATGAATCTGTCAATAACTAACTTTTACACATAATGTTTGTTTTATACTGCTAGATTCTATTTTTACAAAGATCTACAATACTAATTTCAATCTGATTGTAATATCTAAACTAAATAGAAATGTCACTAATATCTCGCTAAACATCCTCTGTTTTATTTGCTGATTGCTTCATTTTTTTTTGAGCCTTAAGTAAAGAAGAATATAAAGGTCTTACACTCAAATAGTTGAAATGAAACATGAATGAACGTGGAGTGTTGGAGTGTTATGTCACACTTTGTGAGAGAAAAACAGACTGCTTCTGACACTTATGAAAGTCACTCTATTAAATCAACTAGGATAGCTGATTTAAGAGACCTTGCAATTTTTATTAAATCACATCACTAAGGAACTGTTCACTTGGTGCTGTATTCAGAAAGGTGAGGACGAAGGGATTTAGAAGTCTTTTGACCTTCTGTTTCTTACAGATACACCCATAGGGTCAGCTAAATTATGTATCTGATAGCTAATGAAGCACATAATGTAATATAAATATTATACTCTAGATCAAGAGAAATTCACCTTGATGAGTAAAACTTCATTTGCCCCAAAAGGCATTGCTGTATGCATACAGCTCCTTTTGGATAATGTCTATAATTAAAAATCCTCTAATCCTCCCAATTATTATAAAGTAGGTCAGTTTAGTATAGAAATCTATATGGAAGTTGCATCTGGACCTGAGGATAAGAGAAAAACAGCCACACATTTATATTTAACCTCCGTAGTATTGTATGTGCAGAAACTTATGTTTGCACAAGAAAAATACGCTGCTTGAGAAAAACACAAAATTGAAATGTATAATCTGTATGTACAAATACAGTCTGTGTGTTATTTTCACATTATTTCTAAGCAAAACCTTGACTTTGAAGAAATTTTTATTAAATGATATATGTAAAATTATCACGGTGTAATCTGACAGACACTGCAAGTGCAAATATAGCTCTAACCTGAAAGGTGATGACTTGCAAAGAAGGCACCACATAAGGTAAGTAGTTTTCTTGCTGAGTTACTACTGTTATTACTGTGAACCACAACATACAGTAAAACATGCTGACTTCCTCTCAACTTCAAAAAAAACATGCTGATATTTTTTTGCCCAGAAAGACAGTGTTTGGTTACTGAAGTCATAAGCAATTTGACAGGGAGTAGTTATCTGACTCCAGATAAACACTAAGTTCCTAATAGGTGTTGATAGTAAGAATCCGGAAGAGCCATACAGTATATCAAATACACTTTCTTACTTTTAAAGTAAATGACATGATGCAGTCCTTTTTATGTTTCTTCATGTTTCACCTTAAAACTAGTTAGGCATTTTTGGGTCCCAGGTCTATGCAGTAGTAGTTTGGTCCAGACCTTACTCATCTAATGGTTAAAAAACTTTCTACTGACTTCCATATCCGTGACCAATTTTCTTTCCCTTTGTTCACACACTAAACCCACTGCTTTTCCACAGAAAATATTATTTTTTACTGCCTTTAAATCAACAAGCTTTTAACGAAGAGAAAAAAAAAATTCTAAGCTTCCATTTTTTTCCATACTGAAGAAAAGCTGTTCTAGATTGCTCTCATAAAATTAGCTCTCCAAATTAGTATCAGCCAATAGCATTTTTCTATACTTCCAATAGTCTGAACTTATCCTAGAGCATGGGAGAGTGGAACAGCACAAGTTATTCTTCTCAGATTAATCTGATATCTTGCACTACCCTGCATCATGATGATAGCTCACAGCAAACCTTACATGAATCAAAACATATTCTTTACACGCATGACCATGCATTTAATTTGTGGAATGTCATATTGTTTAAATTATTCTAGTTCACTAGATCATGCATTTCTTCTTTATGGAATTGCATAAAAAATTATTATGCCTTTTATATTTGTTTTGTTGTTAATTTTCCACATTGTGTGGAAAAGTATTTTGTGAAATTTTTTATCCAGTCAGTCCCAAGAACAAACATTGCAAAGCTTTCTATGCATGCAGGCTGCATCTTTCCCATGTCTCCTCCTCATTACCTTGTTCACCTCCTTTTTCATAATTCTTCTACAGTACAGTTTAACTAAAAGAGTTATTAAGTTAAATCATTACTAATAAATATATGACACTTGCTTTGCTTAAAAAATGAATTATCAAAAGATTTACTAGATTTTTTATGTACGACCTTTTGTAAATTATCTTTCCATCTCCTTGCATGTCTTTATTTGTTGTCTTTACATTACCTGAGAATAATTTATTACAAATAAGCTATAATTTGCCTAGACTTCTGAAGGACTCTTTCCTTTTCAGCAAAATATAACCAAAGTTAACAAAGATGCAATTACTGCTGTTGAGATGAATACAAAGACAGCCCTGTTAATCTAATGTGACCTCTTTCTTACATGCTCATTTCCAGCGCTTGCCATGTATGTCAAACTGCAGACCCTGAACTCTACTTTGAGGTTTGTCCACAGAAAGGAGTGCAGAATAAATAGAAATGGTAAAGGTTTTATACACTGCTACCATCTCTATGTCTTCAACTTCATCCTGAGATAACAAAATTAAAATAATATATCTTTTAACTTTGTTTTTTCCTGAGATGCCTAAAAAAGGGTGTCTTTGTGCCAGTTATGATTTTGTGACTATTTGTGGGGTGTTATGGAATGATTCAGATTCAAACTGTCCCCTTGCTCAATATAGGTAAACAGGCATCAGCTGGTAGTAATTTCTTGTGTTGGAGAAGAACTGGAAAAGCTGCTTGTGTGAATACAAATGTTACTGTCAGATCCATTTGTTTGAATGTTAGATGTTCTTGACAGACCTAATTAAAAAAAAAAAAAATAATACAAGGTGGTTCTGGAGGAAATCAAATCCAGCCTTGTAAAATAACATTTTGTAGCAACTGAGAGCCAAGCCCATTTAAGCCACATGCCCAATTTTGTGATGAAGTTCTTCATTGGGAAAAGCTCACACTTTTTCAATAGAAAACTTTTCAGAAAGACAAAAAAAAAAATCAGAGCATTAGCCAGGAGCTTTGAGTAAGTATTCTTAGCATGATACAAAAGAAGAAGAAGAAATAAAATATGAGGTAAGAAGTGTTCCCTGAAGATTTTTAACTCACATAATGTTATTAATTTTGGTAAATATCAACAAATGATTAATCTGTATAATTTAAAACACTGAAAAGATATTTCAAAAGAAGCAAATCTTGCCACAGTTATTTAAATCCTACTTGAACTTCCTTCTTTACTTAGTGACTGATTTAATCTGTAGGATTTTTGACAACAGTGTTCATGAACGACACGGAAAAGAGATTGCTGTGTAGTTTAAAAGTATGGATGAAGCAGTAGCTAATGAGTTACAGGAAAATGAATATGTTTTTTTTTCATGTCAGGTGGTGAGTATATTAAAATTTGGAAACAAGAAGCACTGAATTTTTATTTTATCATTAATATTAGAACTATATTATGATGTATACTTATTTAAAACAAATACAATATGAATGTGCTTTAAATTTATTTTAAATAAGTTATACTAACAGATATTAAAGTATCTGGTAAAAAGAAGAAAATATATTATATATATATATAAAATATATATATTATGTCAATATCTTTAGCTTGCTTAGGATAAAGACCAGCCTCTAATACCTTCCCTCTGGTAATATCACCTGCTAATTAACCACAAAAATTCCAGTGGTATGTCTGATGATGAAACATGGTTTAACTTCATGTGACGTTCAGAGGCCTGTTAAAAACTGAGCATTTAAAAATAAGCATATTAAAACCACATCCTTAGTTTAAGGGGTTGAATTTTCCTTTCAGGAAGTTTGTTCTCTTTTCTTTTATCCCTCCAGGGGAAAAAGTCTTTTCCTGGTCCTATCAAGTTGCTATTTCTCCTGACCTGGAACCCAGCTGGTTCTGATCCCCTAAATCAACCTCTGCCTCCCTCATTCACTGCCTCTGTCTCACTCACGCTCTCTCTACAAACACATACACATCTCTTTCTCCACAGCAATTCCCTTTCTTAATATGTATTAATTCATTCTGTGCAGCACATTTATGTGCAAGTTAGATACATAATTATGACTATTTTTCACTCCGTACAAAACCATAGCAAGAAATCTAGTAAAAATAATAATTAAATTATATAAAAAGAGTGGTATTTTATACAAGATGTCAGGTAGGAAATAAGACACTCGCTATCTTCTTGAGACAGCAAAGTCATAATGTTAAGCCAGGCTTAAAGTTGAAACTTTCCTCTTTGTTCAAGGATACCCCCACACAGCATCCTATCTAAATCCAAGATAGAACAGATTCAATCATTAAAAACTAAGTAAAAAGCTATGTGGTCAGTATATGTCCTATTGCTCTTAAAAATGGACACTGAGTTTTTCTTTCAGACTTTTTTTCTAATACTGTTTCCCAAGGTTCTTTTCCAGGGCAACACTTCCTTTGAAGTCTTACATAGCTTTCAAGTGCCAAACTACATGCTCTTGAGAGATGTCAGTGGCCTGCTTGTAGAAGAGAAGACAGGAGGGGCTGACACAGTCAGTGTACTTTGTTTACAGAAACTTTGCCTCAGTGATCAATAACCATATGTAAGAGAAAGAAGATTTCATTCTCCCTTTGACATGGTGTTAGCTACATTGCCTAAGGACTTTCTTCACTGTCAAACATGTTTTATTTTAGTATCTATAGCAAGTTTAGCAGCAACATAATGTTTTATACACATAGGTGCCAACTATGCTTTCACATCTCATTTATACTCATTCCATCAAAAGGTTTATATTTTAATAAGCTGTAGTGCCTAGCTTTAAATCATTGTCGGCAAAGTCAACCTGCTGAACAATGAGCTCAGACCCACACAGGTAGTTCTGTTTTCTAGAGCTTGAGACCTTCACACCAGAACCTCAAACACTGTGACAAAGGTTCCTATTATTCATAGGATCATAGAATGATAGAATCTCCTGAGTTGGAAGGGACCCATAAAAGAACCAACTCTGAGACAGGATGGGGCCTTGGGAAACCTTGTCTAGATCCAGGCCTGGAGGTTGGTGGCCCTGCCTGTGGCAGTGGTTTGAAACTCGATGATCCTTGGAGTCTCTTCCAACCTAGACTGTTCTGTGATTCTGTAATCATCAAATCCAACTTCTGGCTCCACACAGGACCAGCTAAGTCTGAGCATGTGACTGAGTGCAGCATCCAGATGCTTCTTGAACTCAACCAAGCTCAGTACTGTGACCACTCCCCTGGGGAGCCTGTTCCAGTGCCCAGTCACCCTCTCAGTAATGAACCTCTTCCTAATATCCAACCTAAACCACTCCCTCTGTGTCTCCATGCTGTTCACTCAGATTCTATCATTAGTCAACAAAAAGAGGAAATCAGTGCCTGCTCCTTTGCTCCTGCTGGTCAGGAAGCCACAGACGGCAATGAGGTCTCCCCTCAGCCTCCTCTACTCCAGGCTGAACAAACCAAGGGACTTCAGCCTCTCCTCATAGGATTTCCATATTCTCAAAATAGAGATTCTTGTGGAATCTACAGGTAAACCAAGAAATACTGCTGAAAGGTGCAAATTCCTTTTCTTCATTTAGGTCAAAAAAGGAAGGTGTGAATGTGGATGAGGGCATAGTGTAAAATAATCACCACACCTAATCTGATTGGCAAGCAAATGAACCATCAATTCACTAGTCTATATGTCAGGAAAATCTATTTCCAATCTATGACTTTTAAAATATTCAGCAGTGCTCATTTTCCTTTTGTAAAAGCAGTTTATCTAACAAATTTTCATGGCCTCAGGACTGACTGTCTCCCTCTTACCCTGACTCAGCTATTCCCATGTTAACAGCTGAGTTGGTACCTTTTGACATCCATGTTTTTTCCTGCCCTGGTTGTGAGATAAAGCGCATTAGCTCAACGGTTGAGGCACACTAAAAGCGTGATGGTGGGCAGATAGACCATTTCATTTGCTCAATAGCTCTAATTCCGTTAGATTCATACCTTTAAAATAAGCCTGTGCTGTAATATCAGACATGGAGGTATCATTCTGGTTTTGATAAGTATGTTAGTGCATAAAAAAAGTAGCTGAGCATTTTTATGAAAAGAAATTATTTTAAGGAAATAATAGGTTGTTATACTGAAGTGGTAATATAAATGAAAGCTGAATTTCACAACTTAGGTTTAATGTGAGATCCTGGGTAGTTTTTCAGTTTTGATTCAGTAAGACAAAAGTCTTAGAACTTGATCTACTGATATTTTAGTTAAGAAAACAGAGCTAAAAAAACCTGTCAGAAATGGTAATTGTGTCTGTACATACATGCTTTTAACCAGAAGAGTTCAGGTTTTTCTTTCATGTGGGATCAAGTAACAAACAGTCCATTTATTGCTGTCCAGATCTGAATGTTAAATCCTTATTTTGTTTTCTGTTTCTTTCTTCGTTGCAAATTAATGGCACTTTTTCTCTTAAATATGCACTGTATAAAATATATATACAATTTTTTAAAAAGAAGCCATTAAAAAGAGAGGAATTTGCAACATAGTTGTTTGTACATTCATTCCAGTAATGTAAAACTGCCATTTCCAGGGACTGTAACTTACTGCCTGGAGAAAACGGACATTGGGATGTAGGTGCCAGAGTTTTAAAGCATATTTTACCCATTGCATGTATCAGCACTGGGGCAAGAGGACAGAGAATTATTATACATATTTTAATTCAGTCTGCTGTGTTAAACCAATGCTTCAGGTATGAAATGTTATCAAACAATAGCTCACTATTTAGAAGACACATCAATCCACAGTCCAGATCCAGTGGAATCTCAGTGAAAATGGCCTTATCCTATTTCTGGGTTTGCTCTTTTTTTCCAATTTGTTTATCTGGGTCCTTCCACTTTGCTGGTGAAGTAGAGCCCAACAGAAACACACATGTTCTGCATCAGTTACTTAAAACCTGCAAACTTCTGGAAAAGGGCCAGAAATTACAGATCACTTAGAATTATGAAAATATTCTAAGGTATGTGGAAATTTGGAGATGGGCAAAGCACATGGGTACAGCAATCTTACAAATTCTGAGACTTTTTTTTTCTTTCTAATTATCAAAAATCTCTTACTGATATTTTTGCAGCTTCTGCACTAGAGAAAGGATTTCAATTTGGATATGACTCAGAACATCATAAACCTTGAGCTGGAATTTCTTCTGTTTGCCAGAGCTTCACAAGGGTTTGGAGTTCAGATACATGGGAAGAAGCTTATTTTCTGTTTTGGTTTTTCCTCATGGAACACAACAGAAGGAAATGTCAGGGCTTGTAAAAGGAAAATGTTCATATCCAGGTGTTAAAAATATCAATGAAATAATTAGAATTTGGCTCAGAGAGTTGCAGTGTAGATAGTATGTGTACGTGCATGCCTGTATGGTTCTTTCCTAAATTGTTTGATATGCTTTGTGATTGTAAAAAGGCACCCAAAGACAATACAGTATTTAGTACAAAGGAATATAAAACCCGATAAAATTATTTAGCAGCCTCATAGTGCAGAGTAGCAAAAATGGTACTGAAGGAAGTTACACCTAATCAGTTTTCACTTTTATCCTGTTACCAGGTAATGTTAATATTATCTTTGATAATAACTAGGGTATTTTTTCAAGGAAATGGAGAGTTGGTTGTTTTTTTTTTATTAATTGCTTCAGAAAATAATGCCTGGAAGCCACATCAGCTTCATTTCTGCTTATAATTATTGAGGGCTTAAAAATTTTCCAGAGATCTTCAGGGAGTTAAAATAATCTCCTCACATTTTCTCAGTACCAGAATAATTCCTGCACTTGGCTTCTGTTTAATTATTGGAAAATCATCTTTCTGCACTAACAATGAAGAGAAGAAAGTGGGATTTTATTTATCTTTTTTGAAAAATATGAACACCTAGATATTTCCCCTGGGTTGTGTTCTGCATTTAAAGTGTGTTCCCTAGAAGCTTCTGCAGTTTTGGTTTATTGTTCTCTCTAGGGTATGCTTAAAAGTGGGGAAAGATGTGTGCAAAGTATCCTGAATACTGAAACATTTTGCAAAGGTGTCCTGATCGTGGCAGTATCTTCAAACTATTTTGCTATTATTTTTTAAGGGGACAATATCACAGATTAAGTCTAGCTAGTTTAATCTACCTGTTCAAAGAATCACAGAATGACTAGGTTGGAAAACACCTTTAAGATCGAATCCAATTGTACCTGTCCTCTCTTAAACCATATCCCTGAGCACCTCATCTACCCGTCTGTTAAATACATCCAGGGATGGTCACTCAACCACCTCCCAGGGCAGCCTGTTCCACATCCCAGGGACTCTTTCAGTGAAGAACCTTTTCTTCAGTCTGAGCCTGCCTTGGTGCAGCTTAAGGCCATTTCCTCCTGTCCTGTTACCTGTCACTTGGTTCTGTCACCCACCTCTCTACAGCCTCTTTTCAGAAAATTACAGGCAGCGATTAAGGTCTCCCTTCAGACTCCTCCAGACTAAACAACCCCAGCTCCCTCAACCGCTCATCATAAGATTTGCCCTCCAGACCCTTCACCACCCTGGTTTCCCTTCTCTGAACATTTTCCAGGACCTGAATGTCCTTCTTGTAGTGAGGGGCCCAACACTGGACACAGTACTCAAGGTGTGGCCTCACCAATGCCAAGTACAGGGGCACAATCACCTCCCTAGACCTACTGGCCACGCTGTTTTTTGATACAATCCATGATGACATTGGTCTTCTTGGCCACCTGGGCACACTGCAGGCTCATATTCAGCCTGCAGTCCACCAACACCCCCAGGTCATTCTCCACCTGACAGCTGTCCAGCCACTCTCCCCCAAGCCTGTAGCACTGCATGGGGTTGTTGTGTCCCAGGTTCAGGACTCTGTACTTGGCCTTATTGAACTTCATCCTGTTGGTCTCAGCCCATCAGTCCAGACTGTTCAGGCCCTTTTGAAGAGCCTCCCTACCCTCAAGCAGACTGACACTTCCTCCCACTTTAGTGTCATCCACAAACTTACTGAGGGAACAATTGATCCCTCCATCCAGGTCATCGATTAAGATGTTGAATACAATTGGACCCAGGACTGAGCCCTGGGGGACACCTCCTGTGACCAGCCTCCAGCTGGATTTGGCTCCACTGACCACCACTCTTTGGGCTTGCCCATCCAGCCAGTTTTTAACCCAGAGAGGGTGCACCAGTCCAGGCCACTGGTAGTCAGTTTCTCAAGCAGAACGCTGTGAGAAACAGTGTTGAAGGCTTCACCTGTTCAAAGATTCTCATTACAAAACACAGTTACAGAGGCGATATGCAAGTGACTGTGAATCTACCAATTTAATATTTTTCTCCTACAGATACAGTAGTTGTAGTCAGCATGATCACTTTTCTAATTAGCTAGGAAAAGACATCCAACTTTTAATTATGAGTACAAAGTTATACTGAAGTATGTAAAATCTGCTTTAAGAATTTAGGAAGTGAGAATTAAGCATCCCAACCTATTCATGAGAAGGGAAATTACTAGAGAATCCTGTCCAACAAAAGATGAAAAGCTAGCTGAAAAGACATGGCTGCTTGGCTGAAAACAGGTCATGTGATGAGAAAACAAGTACAACATTTTCTGGGGGTGGGGTGTGCATGTGTCTCTTAACACTCTGAAAAATCCAAACAACCTCTCTAACATCCAGTAACCTTAAATTTGACAGAAACCTTCTTTTTTTCCTGACTATTGCTGCTTTACTTCATACTCTTCATGCCAAATGTATCAAAGAGCAAAAAGTAGTTGTTGAGAGAAAGGAATTAATGTCACAGGTATAATTTTGGTTTTAATACTTCTTAACCCTTATAGTTTACAGTTTTCATATATGTTTATCAAAGATTTTGTTTTCCTTAGACTAATTTGCTAGGTTGATAGTGATAGTGATTCTACAAGTTACCTCGTGTAATGTCTGTGAATTAATGTGTGCAACTAAGGAACAACTCTTACCTGGCTCTGTCTCTTGTTAAGACTTAGAAATAGTCTTTGCAGGGGTGAAGCCAGGTGCCATTTCCTGAATAACAGAATGAGATGGACTAGGTCCAAGAACATGCTTTGGCATTCAGACATCAATTTGGCAATACCTGAAAATATGGAAGATGGAACATATCAGCCACTAATAGTCAATCTAAGTATTCATGTGAATATACAGCTGGCGTGATTTAGATAAGCACAATGCAATTAACAGAACTGGAATTTGGATAGAACAATAGAGCTATCCCTCTTCCTCCTGAAAATATCACCAAGAGACTATTTTAATCACTACAAATAATTAATAACTTGATTATACTTTTCAACCAAAAAAATTAAACTCCAACATCATGGATTGTTATGCAGTAACATTAATTTAATTAGTATTGACTCTCAATGAACAACATAATCTATTAAAATGCCACCGTAACTTCTTTCAGAATCTAGAAATATCCTACTTGATCTCGATATGTTTTGTATAACTGATGCTCAAGGACTTTATTCTGTGATGCTCTTTTTTAAATGTTTGAAGAAAATATAGTCTTTTGTTGAAGGAGAATTTCTGTTCTGTCCCAAGACTCATATTTAAAGAAAAAAATAAAAAGCATCCTACAAAACCACATAAAATAAAAAGTATCTGACATACACCTCTAAATTCAGAGCACTAACACTATCCTGCTGCTCCTCTAACCAACAGATTACCCTTCTCATCTACTGTTGATTCACTTCATTAAAAGCAAAATAGTTTCCAAAACAAGTTATTTCTTTCAAAGACGAAAATAAAATCACTTTAGACCTGCCTGATCACAGGAACATATCCTGTCAACAGCTCTGCAATAAGATCCAGTTGGATGGATGGTGTCCAAAAAATACTAATCAGGTTTCTGTATAAACAAATTGCATTCTACACTTCAGATTCTGGAAGCTCATTGTCCAAATATTTTGCTGAAGCACTAAGTGCCTTAAAAAAACATTCTACTCAACAGCAAGAACTATTGAAGTGGCTGGGGTAAAAGATAAGACTGTATTTTAACTTTCATGATGAGTTTTTGCAAGTACCAACAACCTGATGCTATCAAGCAGTTGCTTAAATACGTGCAATTTCAGTGTTTCCACAGTCAGAGCTGGGATTCTGCCCTTCTAATATTTTATTAGTAGAGGAATATGTGCATGTGTGTGGTTGTGGGGCAGAGGGGAATCAATTCTGTGGTCTGTGTGTGGGCATTTGAAAAGTCAAGGTGGATTCCAATAAAAACATTAGCAACGAAGGGCTGCACACTTAACTCTTGCTCATCTCATTTCTCTAATGCGTAGAACAAAGGATGCTGAACACAACACATCCCACTCCTTGAATTGCTGAATACCTAATCTCAAATCTAGTAAACTCCTCTGAAGGCAGCACTTTAGTGTATGAATGCATCAGCAGGAGGTCCAGTGAGTCCATTCTGACCTCTGAGCCCTCAGAGTCCAAGATACATCAAGTCTAAGGTGTACAAATGACAGATCAAAGTAGAATTGTGAAGTTTCAAGGCTTTCCTTGAAACAGACGGATGTTAGAGGATGTTTGGTTTGTATTTCACCTGATTATTTTTCAAGATATAAATCAGAGCCTGCAAGGGGAACAAGTTTTCTGCAAAACAGTTTGAGACTGACAGAAAGCAGAGGGAGGAATGGGAAAGGGCAACAGTTCCACCTTTTCTATTCACACACAAACTAAATGCTGTATGGATTTGTGGTCAGGGAAGGGAGAAACCAGAAGACTTCTAAATCACAGAACCCTCCTGCAGAAGCTCTTAACCTTGAACTTTCATTGTCTCCCACATCTAAAATTTAATTCCAGTTTTTAGCTCCTTGTAAACTCTTTCTAGCAGTAGTCTAAAGAAAGGCTGATAGGGAAGGACAGCAGGAAGGTGTTTGGGACCATCTCCTGTTGCGAAAACGTGGGGATTGTCCTCTATTTCCTATCCCACTCCCTTTTTTTTTTTTTATTTCCATGAGCCCCCTCTCCTATCAACTGTTTCTGGGTTCTAAGTTCTTACAAATGACCCAAGACCAAGTGCCTTTTCTCCCCACAGGTGATTCTTTACCCCTGAGTTATTTAGAATTACTCTGGAAAATCTCTTCTGGCATTACTGTGTCTTCAAAGCACTACGCCACTGGGCCCCAGCCATAACACCTCCAAACATCCATCCTACCACTTATTTCAGGGCTGAAAACTCCTCACCCTGTCTGTCATGACCCCTCACCTTTCTCTATCAGCAGTCCATCAAATAATCCTTGTCTCCCATTTCTCCCTGAAGTTTCTCATTCCAGACCTAGGCTTATTCACAGCCTTATATAAGCCACTAAAAATTGAGTGCAATCCTGTGCCTTCCGCTTCAAAGAACACACTCAAGCAGCCAGGTGCAAGTTCTTACCTGTTTTCATGAAATTCAGTCTGTCATGACACTGAATCCCCTAATCAAAGTTACTGTAAATGCTTAACTCTGTCACCCACCAAATCTTCCACTTTGTTCAAAATCCTCTAAAGCCTCCTAAAGCATCACTACAAAAGTTACTGTTCACTAAATCACTATTATTACCCAACTGATCACCTAGAATTAAAGTTGTGAACCCTATTTCTCCAAGGGAATTGAAAAATGCAGATATAAAAATCCAATTTGGTAGGACCCCATAAAAAAAGGGAAGGGACGATTAACACACCTGGAAAAAAAAAAAAAAAAACAAAAAACCCAAAAAACATACTGGTCCTATTTTATCTGCTTGGTCACTATGGAAGAAATCAGAAACTAGGATACACGGTGCACGGGCTCAAAGTGTACGGTTTCCTTTCTCTTCCGGTAACATGGGAAATGGGATCCAGGCAATCACAGCTGTGAGAGCTCCCTCACTTTGTGTCTGACCTATTAATTTTGTCTCAGCTTGCCTTCTGCAGTACCTGCAACTCACAAACTGGGCAGCTTTTTCTTTTCCCATGTTCAATCTGCCAATTGCTTGTACATGACCTGTGAACCTCAACAGGGAGAGAGGCCAGGACACTGCACAGCCCCAAAAAGCTGTGCTCCTCATTGTCCTAGGCACTCTTGGCATGCAACCCAATGCACAAACGCCTGCAGCCTTCCTACCTGTGTCCTGGTGGGCAGGGGCAGGCAATGGTGAGGTCTGGCCCAAGGTATACTGTCTTACACGGTGGACCAGAGGGAAACTGGTGGGGTTTTTACAAAACCCTGAGTAATTTCAAGCCACAAACACTACTGACTTTCAAATAGCCTTGCATCTTTACAAGATCTGAGAACATTTTCCAGCTGCTTGCCTCAGGTAGAAACATTAAGTACCTGACATGCTCTACACATGCTCTAATTGCCATGGCAGCAGACCCTACCCTTGGGCTGGAAATCTGTCCCAGCCCACTCCAGCTATATTTGCCACCAGACCAGACCAGACATCAAAGTCCCAGATGCCCGCCTCAGAGCATCACCTTGGTACCAGGAGATACCAGCACCATTTGTAGCTCAGTTTGTCAGTGTGTGCCAAATAGCATTGTTTAGGTGTATATTGTACAGCTGTGAGAAACAAAATGGATAAACTGGGAAATCAGAAGTTTTGAACTGATAGTGATTTCCTTGCTGGAAAGCCACTGTGAACTATCAGAAGGCTGTTGATTTTCACCGACCACTTCTCATTCTGTTACAATCTACAATGCAGATAACTTCGTGCAATTATGCTGGATTTTCTTACACGTCTCAATAAGATTAACTGGACAAAATCTTTAATGTCAGAATCTTTGTGACTGCTTCAGAACAACCATCATGTGTTAAATCCATACCAGACAAATCTATAGTGACTTTCATACACAAAAATTCACCATGGCCAAGGACTCTCTAAATCTACATTTTCTTGCAGCAACAAGAGAAATATGACATCAAAGTCTGCTGAGGAATCCAGATCTATTGTACACATGATGATTTGCTACCACATATATCATTGTATCAATCTTATTTTTAAATGGAAAGTATATGGCATTGAAAATATTTGTGTTCAGCTACAAGCTTAGCAACCATTGATTTAACAGATACTTTTTCTGGCAACACATTATCGGGCCAGGGTTATGTAATCTTCTCACGCAGGCCCATGCAGTACTGCATGTCTGGTAATGCCAAGTTGGTAGCACCTGGAATTAGCAGAGACTTCAATAGTCTCTTTGGGAGAAAGCTTTGCATTTTAAACTTTATGAGAATTGCCATGCAAATAAACCACTTACAATGTCATTGACTTTATTGCAGTATAACTGCTGGCAACATTTGCATTTTTCTAAAGACTGTCTCCACAGAATTGACAAGTTGTTTTCCCATCAGAAGCTCCACCAAAACCACATCATAGTACTATTAGAGAATTGTTTTAAAATTAGTAAGATAATGTCACAGGAATATTAATTAATGTGACAAGATTTCTTTCAAAGTTGTCATAAAGAGTCTTTGTTGGAAATTGAATAATCATATCTGCCAAATACATGCCTTGCTTCAGGAGAACACCACTCCTTAAGACAATATAAATGTATACACTTTTAGGAGTGATGGGCTGATAATTTTAGATGTAATATTTTGGATAAGGTATGCTTCTGTGATCTCCTGAATTTGATTTTCAACACTTTAAAATAACCTTAATGAATGAATGCATTGGCCCAGTTATAAATTTATTTGGATTAAGAGTGGTTTTTTAAAGCAATAGCTATTCCACCTTAAAATGCATTTCACTTTCAGCAAAATTAACTTTTCACATATGTTCTCATGTGCAATTATTTAAGAATAGCTAATTTCTTGTGTTATCAGGGTCTGACAAAGTTTCACAGCTCCCATAAGATGCAAGAAGTATTATCACCTTTGAACAGATGGTGAATTTGAAGTAAAATGCCAAGGGAAAATAAATTCATCAGCATGACTTGAATTAGACCTTGACACTCCTGCAGACACAGTTGTGATCAGCTGATCCCACTTCTTTCCCTTACAGGAATGCATTTTTTTTCCAAGTGCTGAAATAAACAACAAAAACGTGTGGTTGAAATTAAAAGATCTGCTACCTGAACTATGGTTATATGAGAATATATCCTACCAAGCTTATGAATTGGTGATTTATAACTAAAAAGGAGGTTCTTTTTAAAATAGCTTTTTGCTTATAAGCAGAAAATACAACAAAGCATAAAGATTGTGATTTGGATAGAGAATCCCAGCCATGTACATTTTTGAGACAACAAATCAATAATGACTGTTAACACATGCAGCTACATATTCTTACTGCTTAAAAAGTTAATAATCATGCCAGAATCATGCTGTAGGCTGAATAGCTTCTTACCTATGCCTGTTCCCTTAAAATTACATTTCATGTTTCCTGTTTGTTAACCTTATCTACATACCAAGAGTATTCATAAATGATTAAAAAGTGTATTGCAAATACTTCCCATATACCAGTATATTAAATAAATAAAAGCACACTTATACAACCAGAGGTTACCATAGGACAATGAATATTAGAATAAACTAAGAGATTTACTTTAAACAAATAACATTTTAGAACAAAACATTATTACATGCTAAAGTCTCACTAGGATTAATAATTTAATATCCATTTTCTTTTCACAACTGAACAAATCCTTTATCCAAAACTCAGAAAATTATGCAGATGTCTTAAACCCGTAGGTATTAAAATTGCTGTTCTGCTTTTAGTTACTATTAAATATAGATGTGGGTTTCGTCTTTCTTCAGATGAGAATTATTCAGTGTATTTGAGCGAGATAAACAACACCATCACAGAGGACACTACAGGGTGTTCACTGGTAACATGCAGAACTCCAGCTGCTAAACCACAAATTCTTTAAAACGGTGAATAACTAATGCAATTTGCATAATAAAATCCTTCTGTGTTCATTGAGATTGCTCATATCTTTAAGTGATTTGATGGGTGAATAAAGACTTGAAAATATGGCCTTGAGAAAAGAAGCCTCATTAAGGCTTATTTCTCCTTCCTGAAAAGGGAATGGATTTGAAAATATAATGAAGCATATCTGTCAATTGTGTAGCAGCAGTACGTACGCACAAACAAACATTACCTTCCCTGTCTGCACAAACAGCAAGACATCCGCACATACTGTGGGAGTGAATCCTTTGCAGCTCACTCCACGGAGAAGATAGAGACAGTGCTCATTCTCACCTTGAAATTGTATTATTACATGACTAGCAGACAATATTAAAACATATGAATGGAGTCACAGATTACATAATTGTATCTTATATCTATGGGGAACTGAGAGGTTGAAAGTACTCTTTGGCACCAGCTATTAGTGGTCTAAACTTTAACCTCTGAAGACATGAATTCAAGTCTTCTGTCCGTGTGCCCAAGGACAGGGTTTGACATGCATATTTATAAAACTTGTTTAGAGCGGGACAAGGTATGCAAGCCTTGCCCTGAGGAAGCCAGTGGCAGCTCTCCTTTTGGCTTCCACTGACCAGGCTTTCCCCTAAGGCCGAGAATATAAAAGTGTCACAAGAGATCTCTCTAAACTTCAGCTTCCTCTTTGGCTCTGTCTCATCTTGGCAACATTTGCATTTTTGTTGGCCAGCTCTTCAAAATTCCGGTAAAGAGAGGACAAAAAATAAACCCCCCAAAAAAACCTACCCAAAACCAAAATTTTGTCTTGACTATTTCAGGATGCTGTTTTCCTGTTAAGAATTGCATCTGATTTGCTTTATACTTTCTTTCACCAGCCAGAATAGTCCCTTTGAGATATTCTCCTGGCTCAAGAGCCCAGAACATTTTGGGCACCTTTTCCTTCTGATCTGGCAAATCCTCTAGACCAAAGGGCCAGCACTAAGTGGCCTACATCCAGTAATGTCATCATTATGCCACCCAGAGGCCTACCTAATATCCTGGTTTCAGCTGCAACAGAGTTAAGATTCTTTCCAGTAGCTGGCACACTGCTACGGTTTGGATTTGGGATGAAAACAAAGTTGACAACACACCGATGAGTTTAGTTGTTGCTAGGTAGTAGTTTAGTGTCTACACCAAGTCACAGAATCACAGAATATTAGGAGCTGGAAGAGACATCAAAAGACCATCCAGTTCAACTCTCCTGCCCAAGCAGGATCACCTACAGTAGATCACATAGGAACGTGTCCAGATTGGTCTTTAATGTCTCCAAAAAAGGAGACTGCATAGCCTCTCTGGGAAGCCTGTTCCAGTAATCCGTCACCCTCACAGTGAAAAATTAATACCTTTCAGTTCCTTCCCCCACACCCAGGTCTTTGCATATCTTTTCATGGCCTGTCCGAACTACACTATAATGGTGTGTTTTGCAAAAGTCCTTGAACTCAGCCTGCGCAGGCTGATACACCAACACAGCAGAGCCCATTGCCATGCACAGGTACTGGATCACTTCCAGAAGCAGTGCAACTGCACCAGTGGCATTCTGCAACTAAGCCAGTAAGCCCCAGTCCTGAGCTTCAACAACTGCTGCCACAAGCAGTGATTTGTGGTATTTACGTGTCTCTGTAGAAGGTTGTTATCGTGCTTTACAAAATTATAGCAATTTCTAAAGACTTTACTTGATTTACTTATAGACATGGGGTTTGTTAGGTTTTACTAAAGTCCTTCTTTAACTGAAATCTCCTTTTGTTACATACTCTCTACTTGTGCCACCAGCTATCATTTAGATGTTGAACTTCATTATGGTGTTTGGTTATGGCTTTGACTTGAATGAGCTTCCTGATGAGTTACTCCAGGATGAGCAAGAACAGCCCCTATTGCCATTCTCTGCAACTATTTATTCTAAGCAACCACAACTTTTAAAGTGTCAAAAAATAGTTTTCACAAGCACTATCCATGTGTAGATGGTACAAGTGGGTAGCTGAAGGTCCTTGTTATTAGTCTTGTTAGATTTTTGTGGCTTCTTTTATCATCCTTACCAATGAGGACTGAAATTCGTGCCCCCTCCCTGGTGTGTTTTAGGTTTGTTGGGTTTTTTGTTGTTGTTTTTTGTTTGGGATTTTTTGGGGTGGGGGCAGTTTTGTTGGTTGGGGAGTTGAGGGTTTTTGGGTTTATTTTTATCAAGATGCTGGTAATAAAGCCTTACTAACAGAGATGTTATTACAGCTTGGGAGCTCTAGTCATATAGGTAAAACTTTGATAGAGGAAATCAAATGGAGACAAAAAATACTGAGGAAAGAGAAATAGATTTATACGACTCAAATAAGTTTAGCAGTGTAACTAGATCTGTGCTATCAGAAACTGTAGTGGAGGATTAGGTACCAAGCAGAAACCAGTTAGAGCTGGGCAGGTGTTCATTTGAGCTCACTCAGGACTTATATCCCACTCTTTGGAGTGGAGTATAGCTGTAGTGGACTAGATCAGAGCGGAGAGATTTGGCAATGCAGGCTAGTCTAGAAACATTTTCTTATTCTTACAATGGATCTATCTCAGAATAGAAACCACAGAAGGAGAACAAGAACTTAAGCAATTTTTTTTAAAGAAGTTAGTACAATTTTCTAAATAATGAGGGAAGAAGCATTTCTAGAGACTACACAAGAGAGGTGACAGCCAGCCATCAACTTCTGCAAATTCAAGGGCTAATTTCAAATTAGTGATGCTTTTAAGCTAATTTTATGTCAGAACACATGTGAAAAATCAAACCAATCAGGGACATTAACTTTTACTTAGATTTGATTTTAGAGAAAAAAAAAATAAAGGAATGCAAATCATTACTAACCAATCCATCTAGAGCACAAGGTGTGGGAAAATGTCTAAAGAAGCTGTACTCCGTGAGAAATTCTGTTCTTGTTTATACACAGTTGATGCCATTTATCCAGAAAGAATTGTATTTAAGGCCTTCAGAAATAAATAGAATTGTAAGTTGATATGCATGAAACTGAGGGAGCAACCGATCTACAGATGGCAGTAAATTTGCTCTGCTTGAAAAATTTAACATGCCAAACTGAGTAACTGTTCTGCAAAACTGAGAGTCTGTTATTTGCTTTCTTCCACAAGCATTACTTATATTCTTGTTCTTAAGGAGCTGTCAGAGCTGTTATTGAAGGTGGGGGTGAGGGCTGTTGGTTGTTTTTTCATGGGAAACTACAGGGATTCCTCTTCTGAACTTCTCTTCCTCTTAAAAGCAGATTTGTATTGCCAGGCACACATCACAGCCTGAATTTGGTTTCATTCCCTGAAGGATTTGGTTTTATGGCCTACAAGAAGTACTAATGACTGACTGAAGGAGAATTCACCGTTGCTTGTAGATTCTCCTATCTCTGCACAAAGCTGATACTGTTTCTGGAGTCAGTGAAAGTGCGGTGCTGTGTGATCACAATTTGTCTTCATCACAGTTTACAGCCAGTGACAAGATAAAGATATACTCTTGAAAATGGAGCAGAATTTCAGAGGGAAAACTCTACCCTTGTTGAGCATGCAGTTGGCATGGTTTGTAATAAAGAACACAACGGTACTCTCTCTTTGCATAAATAATTTAAATGCAGTGACTACTGTAGCAGCCACACAGAATATAAATTGCTAATTCCAGAGACTAAATCTCCTGATTTCAATATCAAACCGTTAAGAGGTTATATTTGTCAGACCACAGCCAGCGCTTACATGGCAGAACTTGGAGATACTAATAGGCCTTCTGCATTCAAATGGTAATTACAAGGAGTGGAAACCCAACCCCACCTTTAGCTATAAATGTTCACTTTTCTCATAAACAAATAAAACAGCTCCATTTTTTTAAGGAGTGCTTCTGAAGTGCCAGTACAATTGGATCTGACCATTTTGCATGCGCACCGTGAAATGTCTCTCTGCACTCTGCCAAATCCATTCTCCCAAGCAGACAGGTCACTGGAGTTTACAAGAGTCCACTTCCCCTGGAGAGGTACTCCTGCCTACTCACAGGGGCTCCAGATTGTTCACACTCACATGCATCTGACACAGTAAAGAAAGGCAGGATATGAGAGGGGAAAGAAAGAAAAAAAAAAAAAGAGCCACAGCAAAACTACTGGATAATAGAGGTGCAAGGGAAATAAAATATACACATCTGGAAATCCAATGTTGCCAATAATTCGAAAAATGCTAAGTATTCCTAAAGATTGCAGATGCCAATGAAAGTACCAGCCCTGTTTCTTTTATTATGTATAGTAGCTTTTGATTATTTTTTTTAAAAGAGGGCCTTCTGAAAGCATACTTTGTTTACTCAGCTTTTTATCTGTCAGTCCCAAGGTGAGAACTGCAATGTAATTTTCAGCCAAATTCAGATGAACAGGCATCATTAGCTCTATTGCTCATGATCCTATCCGTTTTTTAAATTTTATTTTTTTATTGACATTTAGGAAAACTCTTAATGTCCCAGCAAGACATCCCTCCAATATCAACAACCCCTTACATGCCCAAAGGATTCTCTTTGAAATAGACTTTTAATTTATTGATTGATCTTACCTAAACACTGTACACAGCCTATAAAGAACAAACAAACAAACAAATAAATAAAAATCCAGCTTCAAGTAATATTACTTCCAGTTGAAACTACTCCTTTCTAAGACTCTGGAAGGAATGATTTTGTCATTCAGACACTTGAGAGTGTTGAGAAAGACTATTCTTAGTTCGAATTAAGTTACTCTTTGCAGGAATTACAAATCATCATAGAATCACAGAATGCATTAGGATGGAGGAGACCTTTAAAGGTCATCTAGTCCAACTTCCCTGAAGTAAGCAGGGACACCTTTAACTAGATCAGGTTGCTCAGAGCTTCATACCAAGCCTGATGGAGCCAATGGCTCCAGGGTTGGGGACTCCACTAACTCTCTGGGAAACCTGTTCCAGCATCTCATCACCTTCATAGTGAGGTGTCTTCATATGTTTGCATTTAACTTCAAGTCTGTGATGTAGAATTTTTTTACATCCTCTGTATGCACAGATTTTACTTGAAATCCTATAATTTCATTATAAACTTTATGAGACAGTGCTTCACTGAGACTTCCACAGATAATTATACAAATGTTTTTAAATAAGAAGCACATGAAAATCTTCCTTTTGAATATTCCTGAAGATGGCTTTGCAAGGACCACAGTTGTTGATGGTCATAGATACCATGATGGCTTTCATTTAGAAAAAAAAAAAAGGCAATGTTCTATCCATTTAAAAATTGTTTTGGTTTGAGGTTTTGTTTTCATGTGGGTTTTGTCCCTAAAGAATTGGATTTTTTATGATGAGGAAACCCCAAACACTTTTCCATGCCTTTCTTTACATGCGGCACTGTGAGATGGGCAGCAGCATGGTCATGGAGTTGACCAATCATGAACATCAGCTAGTGACGAATTCTCAGTGAAGAAACAGCTTCTCTATAGTGATCTACAGGATCTACACTACAGGAAAAAAAAAAACAAACAAACCAAACTGATTGGGAAGACATAGTCTTTACCAGTTGAAGCAGTTTAATAGGCTTAGATACAAAATGCTAAAATTGTTTCCCATCTGGAAAATTAAGTCATCAAAAATTGAAGTGTCTCTAATGCATCTACATGACATCACAGGGAAAACTTGAAAGAAGCAGCTCTTCTTAATGGTAAATGAGTGTAGACTGTTTACACTGGAATAAGTCATCTTCTTTCAGAGAACAATAAACATTCCTTGACCACTTTGGCTCTTGCATCTGAAAGCTAATAATGTATGCAGTTTCTCTCTTCCCCAAATGCATTTGGTCACTTTATAGCTGTACAACAGTTTTATACTCTTTTATATCCTTCTGTTAGAAAACCAGCTGAAGAGAAGATAGAAGAAGTAAAAAGATCCTCTTCTAAGACAAACCTCAAACCAAAACAGAAAAAAAACCAACCCAGCTTCTGTTATATCCATTTGCACTGACTGTTTCTTTTATGCATGTCTGGAGCCTACACTGCATGTCTTTTTTACTGCTTTAGTTACTAATCCATGTTTTTTAACTACATTAAAAACTATTACTCTTGCAAGTTAAAACCAGTGAGGCTGATATTTATCCCTGTGATGGGAATTCCACAGTTGCTCCAAAGCTATATTCCCCTTTTTTCTATGTTTTTCCATGTCTCGTCTTTCTTTTTATTTCTGTGATGAGTTATATACGGCAAATGAAATGAAGAATTCTTGCTGTCCTATTCAGGACAATTGCAAATGCTCATTCATCTGTATTAAAAGTTTGGAAAATAAGATCTGCATTCATATGCAGTCATTTATTGGTTTAGAGCTAAAATTCAGTCTGTCAGTTTTACTGCCTGTTAATAGGAAGAGATAATAGAAAAAACAGGAAAAATTATATCATCTGCTCCTGACAGATGTTTTCACATATTTTAACAATCTGAGTTAATATTTCTTTTTCATTTACTTTTAGGAATGAAAACAGCTGAAATATTAACACTGAAATTCTTATACAGTTGTTTCACTGTCTTCAAAACCTCTGCAAAATTCTTAGGTGGAGGAGAGTCTAGAAACTGTCCAAGTGACTGGAGGAGACAGGTAAATTAAGTGGGATCCTGCTGCAGTAAATGTTACATCCACAATTTATTTACATGGGAACATATGAGAGATAAGGAAGTGAAGATGATGGACAAGGGAAAAAATAAATGTATTAAGAAGAAAATCCAAAATGAGGATGTCATTAAAAAAAAAAACATTTTGGAAGAAGCAAATTCCATTTGTTGGTTCTCAGAAAAGGAAAAAAAAAAGGCTATTAAAAAAAATCATAGCTAATATAAAGCATAAAATATACAGTAATTATAAAAATATTATAAAATCTATACAGATTTCAGATAACATCTAAATCATTTGGAAAATTGGTGTTTTATGCATAAGAGGTCTTATTATTTTTGTTGCAATTGGTAAAGTATATTCAAGGGGACTGCACTTTTTTATAATCATCATCACTAATAAATTTCTAGCAGCTCCCTGCTCTGCTCTAGCTACATAGTTTGAAAGACTTCCCATGACTTAGCAATACATAAGCATTGTTTGGAAGCTGCCTCACTTAAATTATTAGAAATCAATTTTTACTTTTTTTTTTTTTTAAGCAGGGTTTTATCCATTTTGTTGGCATGATTTTTTGCATGTCTATTTGCTTTAGGAAAGATGATTTCAGCTCTGTTGCGAATAGCTAATGCATTGCTTGGAAGTACCTTGCATGCATCTATCATTTTTGGGAACACACATTTATTAATCTCAAAGCAAGTAAACAAACTGAACAAAAAGTTTGACAATCTGAAACTGGTATGGATATTTAAAGGGATTTTTTCAGTGGAATAGTTAAGGAATTTCAGGCGTTCCCTCACCAATCTCATCTGGAATGCTCCAGCAATATAAAATAAATGTCCAGCACCAGGGTAAGTAACCCAGTACCTACAGGTACGGCTTAGCAGCATGATGTATTCTGTTATAGTCTGACATTCCTTGTTTTCACCTGACAGTTGACTAAATTTCAGTGATTTCAGGGATATCAATGAAATAATACTGATCTGATACACATGTTCAGAAGAGAGGAACTAATTCAGTTCATCCTTTCTTCTTTTCAAAAGAACTTAACTTAAAGCATTATTGTGAACTCATAGTGAAAACATTGTAAGGGAATTTTGAACATATCGAGCTGTTGTTAACCTAAAGGATTAGGAAATAAACTTTGCCCATAGCCAAATGTAGAGACACCTGAAATAACCTATTACCTAATTATTACTATTAGCATAATATGATTTTCTTAATACTTTTTTTTAAGATTTACTTAAGCTTAGAGAAGATAATTAATTAAGCATTACCATCATACTGTGTGAAGAGCATTATATTCTAGACATGTCTTGACTGAATTCTTATTTTCAAAACTGTTTGTACCAGATTTGTGCAGCCAAATGTAGAAATTATACTTCAATACCAGGTCTTATTTTTGTATAAATAATCAGGTGATATTCTGGCCAGTGTCTAATGAAGAATGGCGTGGAACTGACATCATGACTCTATAAAAAACAATTTGTCAAAAAATTGAAAAAAAAATATAGGTCCAGCAGAAGGGATGTATCTTACATTATCATTTTAAGTTGTGCATGTTTGCCCCTATGTCAACTATCCAAAAGCCAAACTTACCCTATTGCCAAAACCTGGGCATTAGAGGTTGCATCAGACAACCTCACTTCCACATGAGATGGTTGTTAAGGAAGGATGTGCGAGATGAGCAGTCAGTTCTCTCTCAGCTTCTGCAGTTTTGCTACTAAAGGGAAACCAGGACTTAATTCCTTTTCAAAAGTGATTCTTCCTAAGCCTGGACACCTCAAGATATATTTTTTTTCTTAAAGGTAATTATGACTTCCTAGAGTTGACCTTAAACATTGCTGTATTATCTAAAAGTATAAATAATTACAACACTGCCATAATCCAGCTTTACTTGAATACAAAGTGGCTCAAGAGCAATATCCCTGACTACTGTCAAATTCCTCTGGAGAAAACTTTTTCCAGGTAGGGCATGTTTTGTAAAATAAGTGATATAGTAGGCATCTTTGTGGGGCAGATGAGTCTGTTTTCCTTTAGAAATTTATTCTCAGCTAGCATCAGCCCCATTTCAAGCGTTTAAGCAGCTCCAGCAATGGCTACCTGAAGTATTTAGAATCATGTGACTTTAATTTGAGGCAGAATACAAGCATCTTCAATGAACTAGAAAACAGTCATATAGCTCTCAGTACTCAAGGAACTGGTATGATTCAAAGCATGTTTGTAACTTCTTTGAAGCGTCGATAATATCAGTAGCGACAGGACTCTGTGGTTCAGAAATCTCTCAGGAAAACCAGAGTCTCTTTAATTTGCTCCCTAATACCACAAGTTCCAGCTGGAGTCTTCAAAAATAGAGTTCATTATTAAGAAGATCTTTAAAGAGCATACAAATCAAGGTAAATGTCACACTCATTAATCGCTTCCTAAATAGACATAGCAAATAGCATGACTGTATTAATTCTGATTTCCTGGGAAAACACCATAGATTATGAAGATCAACACCACATGTGATAGTTTGCTCAACAAAAAAAGAAATATACTTTCCCAAGAAATGCAGTGTGAGGCACAAGCAAGTTAGTTCTTCACACCTCCTATAACCCTGGTGAATCACGTAATGAACAAAAAGGTAGGATGGCAAATGACATTTTCTATTTCACATAAAACACTGAAAACCTCTCTGCTTGGAAAATGATGAAACAGGAGTTGTGTGTGACATGTAAAATAAGAGATCATCGGGTTTTCAAACAAGGTTAAGCAAGTGAACAGAATTACAGCATGACAGGGGTTGGAAGGGACCTCTGGAGATCATCTAGTCCAACTCCCCTGCCACAGCAGGATCACCTAGATTAGGTCACACAGGAACACATGCAGGTGGGCTTTTCAATGCCTCCAGAGATGAAGATTGTGATGGAAAGACACTCAACTGCAGGGTTTTAAAAATAATAATTTGTTTTAAATCCACATGCAGATTGAATAGGTCACTTGCAGGTTTTATGGATACAATGGAGAAATGAACAATGGCAGTTTAGAAGCCCAACTACGCTTATCACAACCACCGGAGATTAACAAAACGCACTATCGCCAGCACGAACCAGTCACGACATGCGGTGTTATGACCCGCAACACAGTCACAAAACTCGCTATTGACACTCGCAGGCAAGTCACAGAATTCAGTATTAACCCCGCCGCAGATTCACGAACGCACTATCGCAGCTCACAAGGAACCAAACACCACCCGTGTGTCAGTCAATCACCTGAGACTGCAAAACTAAAGCATGAGTGTTCACTCACCCCTCTCCAGGTCAGGGCTCTCCGTGCATTATCTCAGCCAACGACCTGGCCAAGGCGAAGGGTCTCCTCATTCTCAGCCCGGATTCAAGGGGGTTTATTTGGTTTATTTCTTTGATCTACCTGACAGTGGGCGGGCTGGTGCCGCAATTAACAGTGTTCCGCCTTATCTCACGCTCTATATCTTGCATGTCTCCACACTGTCTGGCCCCACCAAATGGTGGCCCAATGGCTGCCTTTGTCTCTTTCTGGGCAGCTGAATAGCGGTTTGATTTGGACTCTGGGCGTATTGTTTGTTGAAGGAACTCCAGGCTGAACGCGGGTTTCCGGGTCTTTGAATGATGCAGCGCTGCCCGGGTCAGTCTCAGTTTACAGAGCACCTCAGGTCTGAGCCATCTACACAGCTCCCCAAGAGGTCTCTGCAGAGATGGGGCCTCAAGGCAACCCAAGGCTGAGTTGCTTTTACAGCCGCCATGAGTCGCCTGCCTGGTGTGCGGGACATTACCGACACTTGTTTGTGGAGCTGAGCCAAGCAGTCCTTACAGAGATACCACATAAAAAAGTAATCAATGAAACAGGTTTCTTCATACATTTCGGGGAAGTATAAGTTGACAATGCTCTCAACATAGTCTGATCTCCAACTTGGTTGAAATTTCCTGAGAAGGATGGCTTGGCAGCAACCAGACTCAGCAGCTGGCATAGCAAATATACGAGTCTGAAGCCCATTTAATGCATCTCTTTATATTGTTCTGGAACAGGAACCATTCCTTTCCAGCATGGCAACAGAAGCAAAGGAGTGTTAACAAATGACCATTAACTTTTAAGCTGTGGAAGAGCCACAACAGTGAAGTTCTGATACAAGAACAGCCAAAAAAACAAGGCACAGGACACTAGTTGCTCAACAGCCTTTGATTTGATCACAAAGGAATTTCCTTCACTTGTCCATTTTCAAAAAACAGAAGTATCTTGCTTGAGGCATGTATCACACACCAAAGACAAGAAACTGCAATCCCTATGTGGTAGATAGAAGGTGATCATACTTTGGGTAATGGAGAAACCTGTAGCTGGACTTCACTGTTCAACATATGTCAAGAAGAATGATTCTTTTTCTAACCACCAACATGAAACAGTACAAAAATTTCCAATCTCATTCAGGGGAAAATGGTTTGGGTGTTGCCTTCAGATAATTTTTTATGCCTGAGGAGAAGAAAGCCCTAAAGCTCCTAGTACTGCTTTTCTTCTAACAGCTCTCAGGAAAAGCAGCTTATGTATGGCACTTTGTGTCAAATCAATATAATCTCTTACATTTCACATCAGTAATGAGAAAAAAATTAATGCTGATATAAGAACTTTCTAAGCATCAGGTTCAGCAGATCAAACTGAAAGTGGGTACTTACCACATTGTTGCTTTGATTGAAAGAATTATAGATCTTTGTGCATATGAGCACACTGCATCTCCTGCACCTGTTCTGGTTTGCGAACAATGGAAAATAAGTGATGAATCGTGGTGGTGATGATGATGATGATAGAATTATTATCCTTCTCATCCAGGCTAGATGAGGCTTTGGGCAACCTGGTCTAGTGGAAGGTGTACTATATGATATTTGAGGTCAAACTGGGAGTCAGGATTCTAGAATGCATAGCAGAATTTGCATTTTCACTGGAGTTTCTAGAAATATTTGCACGTTTATTATCAACTTTCAAGTACTTTTAATCATATGCAAACTCGCAAACAAATCTCAGACTCTCAGACTCCTTCTGTAACATGAGCTCTGAACGTGAACAACAGAAATAATCTCTCTTCCCTGCAGACAAAATCCATACATTATTATGTGGAGTAAATTAGTTCAGTTAAGGGACAAGAAAAAATGTTAGCAGAAAGACAGGGTGGGAGGAAGGGCAGTGTTTGTGTGTTTGACTGTATATGCTCAAGGTATGAGTGACCAGAACATACTGGTCACCATGGGGTTTACAAGAGTTTGCATGGAGTGATTTCTTCCGCCCAGCATAGGAGCAATAATGTTAGGGTGGATAAATTAAAAGTAGGTCAAATGCGATGTTATGAAGCAGCATTCACTTAAACCAGGTAAACATAACCCTAGAAACTACAGTAACAGAAACTGAAGACTGCTGGTGTCACTGGGGTGTCACAATGTTGACTAGGCTAACATTGATTCTTGTAATGCAAATAAAGCAATGTATATTTCACAAATTAAACTGTCAGGGTAATGGATACTGTTCCTCAGGCCAATGCAACATGATTAAGTAACCAGGAGACAAGAAATTATCAACACAGTGCTGTAAAACATCCTATATTAGTAAAGAACAAAAATTGTCTCTTAATTCCTCAAATATTCTCCCTGGCCAAGACTATCAAGTCAAAACAAGGGGGAGCTTTACAGCTGCGTTGTCTCCGCAGGCTGCCTCATGCTAGGTTGCTTTCCACTGAATTTTTCCCTTAGCTGGCAAATTTTCACAAACAACTTTGTGTTTCAGTGCTTTGACTTTACTTGTAGCTCATTTATTACAGCAGAGAGGACTGAGGAATTCCGATCAAATGCCTGCCTGCTTTCTATGCCCAGTGAAAATCTGAAGTTGGGGTTATTTAATCAACATTTTTGTAGCAAGCTTGTAACATCAGCCAGGAAAGATGATCAGTGTGCAGCTGAACATGACCAATGTCAGCTTAGTGGCAGGAAAGAATGTACCCCCCTTCCATTCTCATGGTGTGTGATATGCACACATGGGATTGTTTTTACCACTCCTGATCTCTTTTGGCTTGCCTAAGAGGCTTTGTAGTGCTCTCTTCTCTAAATACATTTAATACCATTTTGCAAGCTATTTCTTCTAAAAATAAACCAAAAATTATTTTCCTATTATTATTGCAAACTTCTCCACCACAACCCCAGGGCAGTAGCAGAAGGACTTACTTACAGGACTTACAAAGCTGCATCTGCTGAATACGACGCTTTCTCTTCCATGATTTTCCTGGGTCATTTATCTTCTTATCCTCCTGCTATTGTTAAATCTTCTAAAAGATTCTTCTGAAATTGTGCTGGCTTTTGATATTTTTAATGTCTTTTCCTGTATTATTTCCACACATATCAGTATATTAAGCTCTATTTCTCCTTTTCCCTCTCTCTTAGTGCCTCTCTCTCTCTCTTTCAGTGCTTCTATCTCTCTCATTTATTTTTATCAGGTAGAAGAAAGTATAATAAATACAATATATGAATTTTATCTTTAGAACCCCCATGGGGCCTTCAAAGTAGTAACAAATGTTATTTTCTACTCTGCACAAATAAACTTTCTATAGTGGAAATAGATCATTTATTTTCCCAGAGAGGTATTGATTTAAACTGAAATAAGTTACAACAGTATTGGAAAAAAGAAATACCATCTGTCTGCACTAACGGATGTATTCCTTAGCCAAATGAAAGTTTACTAAAGTATTTTTAACTCTTTCTCACACAGAGTATTTTCTGATCTGTGAAGCAAAGTAATTTTTAAATAAGTGAGTGATGATACTTTCTTTCCTAACAAAGTTCCCCTTTCTGCCCCATTCCATGCCATTTTTGGGGCACAGTAAAAATGTATCAGTCTAGTAATAACTACAGTAAAGCTCTGAGCTAGAAGTTTAGTCCAGCATAAGTCCACTTAGATCTGGACCTTGACCAGATAAATGCAGAACTGGATTTGTTTCTTATAAAGAAATATTTCAGAAATTCTCGATCTGCACTAAAATCCCCTTTTTTTTCCCCACCTATAAATAGGCAGTAGACTGTCTTGTATGATATCCAGGCTCTGATTCTTGGTCTTACTTCAGCGACCCTAATTAATTTGTTTGAACTGTCCCATTTTCTACAAACAATTAATTCTTCTTAGGACTACAAAGAATAAGGCTAAAGCAAGGATTTTAATCTAATTCTATTCAGGAATTCTCCTTGACAAGAATCTCAGACAAACTTCTTTTTTTCCCTTCAAACACACAATTCCAGTAAAAGTATTAGTCTTGACAAAGTAACATTTTTGATATAAATCATTTGCTCAAAGTTTTCTGACCAGCATCACCCCTAACTGCTGTCCTGTCCCAAAGTGCATGGTGGGACCAGTGACCACCTGCAGGGCCAGAACATTCTCTGAGAACCCCAGTCTGAGAACTCAGCCTTAGTACCCTGCAGGGAAGTCTCAGGGCTGTAAACAAACATTGGTTTGGATTTAGTAGGACTCTTTAATTTTTCCTAAGAAGTTACTCATTTGGATCTGGAAGTTTGCTAGCTTTTCCTTTTAACTATAAGTTTTAAAACAAACATTCAATTATTCCTGAAATTTGATTCTGAAGCAAATCCCAAAATTATTTAATTGACAAAACATTGATAATTCTTTCACAGTTTTTTTTTTTTACTAATATTACTAAACATACATTCTCAGCATTTGTTTCCTTTGAACAAAATCTACGTATCCATTCACAAATCTAGCAGAGTACCTGCTAATAGGTACACACAATAGCTGTTGGATTTATACATTTTATCAGAAAATACTATGCAAAACTGCTGGTGATATTAAAAGAGCCTAGTCATTTTTAGGAAGAGCATGGAAAACTCATCTCCCTATTGAAAGAAACAAGCATTCATCTCAAATGTGACAAGGCTGCAGCTTTTAAATGTCCTTAAAGTTGGACCATCTTCTATTGTACCGTTTAGGGCCTGACATCAATAGCCAAGCGTTATTCCACTAAAATACCTGCTAGGAACCCTTAAACTGTGTCTTCTATGATAAAATCAGAAATGTGTTGGGAAGGTTTTTTGTTTGTTTTTTTTTTTAACTCCATAAAGCAAATTTCTTGCTGAATGAGGTGTTTTAGACGAACTCTAGTTTTATGGGCAAAATTCTGTGCTTTCAATAATTGTAAGCGCCAATTACATTCACACATTTTCAACGCTCAGTTAGACATACAAACACTGACATTTGCCCCAACAATTTGCTTGTGGAGATAAAACCATAATCACAGAGCAGCACACTGGATTGCACTTACTTTAGCAATTAACATCGCATTATCTTAAAATCTTCTTATTCCCAGCTAGAACCTCTTTCTTCACAGCCTTCTGACAAGCACAGGAAGTTTACTCGTCCCCCTTCTTTTAGACTGAATGAATTAATACTTCCTAAGTGTCTGAATTGTTTCACCACATTCTACACCTCAAACAATAATTGGATTCGTGCAGTGTTTTTTTTGGCCTGTAGTTGAGCTACAGATGTGGAAGTAAGTATAAAAGGCCCAATTGGGGCTAATCTGTAAGAGCCTTGTTGCCTAAAATGCCTGTTCAGTGAAGGATTCCTGGTTCCATGAACATCACTTCAGAATCTGGAGGAGTCAACAGAATCAGCTCATTAACTCCCAGCTTTGCTTACCTCCATTATTTCCTGAGAAAAAACCCTCAACCATCCCATCACACGGTGCCATTTTCATCATTCTTTAATGAGTAAAGCATTTAGTAAAAAAAAAATTATATATATATATAATATAACTTAAATTCCAAGCTTATATATGTGTGTGTGTATATATATATATGTATATATATGGTCAATATAGTCTTTGTTCACACGATACACAGAGTACTAGTTCCTGAATGTGACTCATAATCCTGTTAGGCATCCAGTAGAATTTAATTTAATGTGATTTTAATTTAATTAATTTAAAGTTTAAAACAAAGATTCTCTGGAAAGGGTTGTCTCATTCAGTGACTGTTTCACTTGGTTTGCTTTCATTGAAAAGCACATTTACAGTCTAAGAAAGCAGAATACAATAGTAAAAGCACATTTAACTTTTATCTGAGCTTTTATTCATCTGTGATTTAGTTGCATTTATGACAGATAGTTACAGTTTTTACAGGTCTTTGGTAGGTATTCTTCTGAATGAAAAGTTACTGTGAGAAGAGTATGGAAGTAATTTAAAACAAAAAGATAAAACGATACCAATATAGTTACAGCAGGGGGAACAACCGTGCAGTATTGTTTACTGCACATTCAAACAACAGATTAAAATCACATACAGAAAATAAACCACCCTCTTTCCTGTGTAAATTGTGCATCTAGTTCAGGGGGATAATAGTAGGGAGACTAGTGGTCAGGCTTGATGGGGCTCTGAGCAACCTGATCTAGTGAAGACATCCCTGCTTAATGCAAGGTGGGGGCAAGTGGACTAGATAGCCTTTAAAGGTCCCTTCCAACCTAACACATTCTGTAATTCCATGAAAAACAGGAAGAAACTCAGATCAGCTTAGAGAATAAAGGAGGAAAGAAGGATAATCTGTTAAAGAAATATCACAAAAATGCTCTTCTCATCTTAGTTCTGGCAATGTTGCCATTCCATGAGACAGACTTTTTTTTCTTTTTTTCTTTCTTTTTTTTTTTACCAAATAGGTGCTTTTCTTCTCTACTTCAGCACCACCGTTATTTGAATTCCAGGTTGCTCCTGACACCAAAGTTATTTTTCATTTAAGCTCATTACTCTGAACTTTAAAATGTCTAAGCTATCTGAAATCATATGCTCTAGTCAAACTGGCCTTCTGAATCCAAGAGGTTATAAGAAAGCATAGTTTTGGGGGGTTTTTTGTTGAACTCTTTTCATCATTCCAAACGGCAAGTTCTCAACACATCAAATATTCAGGTGTTATTAGGGGAAGAGCCTTTTTTTTTTTCCCATTGATTTATGGTTATTCATAGTTTAGGAGTCTTTTTTGCAATCTGCTCTGGCAAGGGGGTTGAACTAGATGATCTTTTGAGTTCTCTTCCAATTCTTAACACTTTGTCATTCTGTAATTCTATGATCTGTAATTTCTCTTATTTTATCCTTTAAATTAAAAAATAATAATAATAATTAAAAAAAACCCCAAAACAATAGGAAGTAAGAATAGCATACCGGGTTAAATTAGAGTGTCATCAAGGCCTACTCTTAACAGTAGCTATATGCGATTACCTAGATAAGGTTAAAAGAGCAAATAAAAGTAATACTTCTCCTTAACACTCACAAACTCCAACCATTTGCAAGTTGGGGACATACTGATCTAGATGGGGTTCCTATGTTGTAACTCTCAATTATTTTTTTTCCTTTGAAGTTAACCAGTCCTTCCTTAAGCACAAAGCAAACTTTAAGCGCCCACCTTATACTTGGCAAGAGTCCTTTTGTTTTGAACCCACTGGTATCAGTTTTAATTTTCCTTTACATCTTCAACTAAAGAGAATGAAACATCAGTTAAAGCCCTGCGTGCCTCTAAGGAGTCTATAAATCTGTATTAACTTTGCCTCCACTCCGTCACGTATGTCTTTTCCAGACTGATGACTGCTAACTTTGTTGTTCCTCATGCAGAAGCCATTTCACTCTCCTGATGGTCTTTGTTACCCAATTGTTGTTTTCCAGATCTTGATCCAGATCAGAATGATCGAGTGGTACATTTGGAAGCTTTCTGCAAACTTTTAGTGCCATTACTTGCATTTGCTCTCATCAATTGCATATACATACTGTGAAATGATAGTTTAGAAAACCCAGAAGCTGTGTTGCTTTGATGACAGTCTAGAAAATAATTCACTTAAATAATGCCACAAGTAGACTCAAGAATTAATGAACCAAACAACTACCCCTTCCTGGCTGAGCCCTCCCATTCCATGGTTGGGGTCAAGCAGGGAAGGGTCTTGCCAGCCAAAGTTCATCCCACCATCCTGCAGGATCCCCCACTGGCACTCCAAACTTGCAAATAAAATTAGCAAACAAGGGGTTAAGTAGGTGGCTGTCCAGGGAGAGCAAGATGAGGAGCTGAAGAAAGGGAAAAGGAGCCAGCTGGTGGTGATGTGAGGAAAGGAAATTTCTCAAAGGAAAATTGTTTTCATCCCATGGAAAAAAAGAAAAAGGTTTAAATTAAGTACTAAGATCACAGAGAAGGTGAATGGAAAACTAGAAATTTAAGTTAGATGGCAATATTTTTTGTCTCTGTTCATTTTTCCTTTCAGCTTTTGCAGTCAAAAGGAACCAATGACTTCATACAAACTGTGTTACAGTTACAACAGAGATTGCATAGAGAAATCACATGCACAGAGATTGACTAATTGATCATGGGATTGTGGTGACTGGCCAGGAGAGCAAATTGAGGAAGCAGTTTAGCAGACAGAAATCCAACCACTTTTGTTTAAATTTTCAGCTTATACATGTGCTTCTGTTGTTTGCTTATTTAAACTCTGTGTCACTACACCTCTGGAAAACATTAGATTACTGTGGGCCTACAGCACAGTTTTGGAAGAAATTCATGCTTGTCCTTAAATGTGTTTTAGGGGTAGATCTCAGCAGGGATAAGAGATGATGGGGTCCATCCTCACCTGAATTTTATATATTCTTTGTAAGTATCAATTCCCTGTTGGCATTGAGCCTAGCACCCCTGGGGACATGCAGAAGAGCCATCTGGGTGCTGCAACAGCCCACACTGGTAGAGCAGAGGGAGCCCCACCAGAAAAAAAGGAATATACAATAGGAGATGTTGCTTAGTTGGCTTTGCCAAGGACTTTTATAATCTATGTTACTAACTTAAAACATTTGGAAAAAAAAAAAAAACCCCAGAATAAATTTCAAGCGAGGGTCCAAAGTCCTGCTCAAAAAATCTAGGTATAGCAGCAAATATGCAAAATCACATACAGACATAAAGAGCAAAGGAAAAAAAAATAATAATAGTCATAAAAAAGGTCTAGTTATTCAGAGCACAAAATTCACAAGGAAATCCCACAGCAATGAAAAATTAGCCTGGCTTTACAAGATGATGGAATAATGCCAAGGTGCAAGCCTGTCAGTTAGTACATTACATGAGTCAGACCTCCAAATTGATGATATTCAGAATATTATTAATTTTTCTGGAAATTTAGTAAAAAAAAAGTAGTGTAATGAAGAAACTGTAACTCATTAAAATTAAGAGCAAAGACAACATTCTGTAAAACCAAAGCATCCTAAAAATATGCAGAAAAGACATGCAAATAAGAAACAGTGCTGAACCGGTGGATATTCAGAATACCTTCTCATTTCCTAATACAAAAAAGAATATTTAAAACAAACAGATGAGAATGTAGTTAAGGAGCATCAGTGTGAATGATGTGCCTCCCCTTTTGTTTCACTGCCCACTAAATCAAGCTCAGTACCGTAAGCCTTAACAAGAGAGAACAGCGGCATGAAAAGGGAAAACCGGGAGTGCGTGACTCATCAATGAGAAGTAGATTCCACCCCACTGTTGGCAAATATAGCATGCTTTTGTTAAATGAAGATGAATTCCTGGTTTCCTTTTTGTGCTTTCCTTTCACCCTTCTCTTCTATCTGTAGGGCATGGTTTGTTTTTCCTGACAGTTTGAGATTTCTGAGCTACTGCAGTGTAGTGCCAACACACACTGTGCACAGTAAGTGAAGAAGAAACAATCTGGCTGTTGTTTCTTGCTTTGCAAATAGCAATTTGCTTCTCATGACTTTATTTTAGATCCTGGTACCAGAGGCCTGATTTTAGAAAGCTAAATGTTTCTGCCCGCTTGTATGTGTCCATTTCAGATGTTCTTTTTGATGCAAAATGAGTTTTGGCATCCAGTTAAAGTAACAGACTATGCAAATGTCCCGAATATGTTGCAATGCAGCGTCAGTAACTACACAAACAAACTAGAGTTAAAGCAATTGTTTCCACTTGCTACTGGCCTTGGTTTTCTAAGGACCCTGGAGTCCACTAACAAGTAAGTTCATCAAAGCGAACAGAGTGTTAGCAGTTCATCCAACTAAATTTAAAACAAGAGGGATTTTTTAAGAAGTTTTTATTTTTAATTATCTTATTATCTTGTATTGAAATTATAATACAACAAATACTGCTTGACACCGATTAAACGACAAAACTAAGAAATGTGCTATTACCTCTTACTCTATTTAGACACCCACCAGCTACACCTAAAATTAAGCCAAATTTCCATCAAAATTTCAGACCTTTTGCCAAATAGTAATGATATAATGTCAAGAAATTCTCAGAACAAATAAGTACTATAAATCACATGCCACGTGCAATTAACTATACATTTCATTTAGGTTTAATAGGCTATTTACTGCATGATCTTTTTATGTCATAAATTATCATAGCTCTGCTGAAGTCAGTGGAGCCTGTTTATACCAGCTGAATCTCTTCTCCTTACAGTTGGATGATTAATGTTGCTTTTTAATATTCAGTAGAGAAATATGTTGTGATATTGAGAGACATCAAGAAAAGAACAGGCAAATAAACATCAGAACTGCTTTGGGACTTTCCAAGAACTGCTGAAAGCCAACATTTGGCTTTGGGAAGAAAAATAAAAGCACAAATCTCATCTTAATTGGTTTACAAGATATTCGGATTACTTTATTCGAAAACCTTTAAATTAATTCCCAGGGGCAAAAGAGGAGAGGGAAAAGAACTCTACTGAAAATTAGTCCTGTTTAAAAGTACCCATCAATCACACATGTGAGTTAAGATGACTAATTGCCTAGTTTAGAGATTATGAAGATCAGACTGATTATGCAGTAATGGCCAGTTCTTAAACACTGGATTATGTAAAATAATCCTGAATCATCTAGTTTAATTACTTGTACTTTTGTCTCCTCAAGAATGTGGCACCATAGTTTGTAAATGGTCTATCTAATGAAGAATATCAGCTGTTCACATATGTCAGTATTCGTTGCTGAGCGTTGTTTTAACCTTTGAAGGAACACGTTCATTTTCTCCTATCCTAATGGCCTGCTTCACTGTGGTTGTATTTCTGAAAAAGACTGAACACGTAATGAGCTTTACAAAATAACTGAATGTGATAATTCTGGATTATCTCTTAATTAAACTACAGCTTTGAAACACCCTTTGTGATTCTGTCAACAACTGATGGAAGATAATCTTGAGATAAAATAATTAATCTTCTTTCCTTTTGATTGCTTTCCTTGATCCCTAATCTGAAAGCAGTTATTAATGTTATTTGCCTTCATTATCATCTGTCTGTTTGAAATTTGGACCTGCTTTTATTTATAGGTGTATTCCCATGTTTTCAATGGCATTTGACACCAAAATTCAGGACAAGGAGTTGGGCACCCTTTCGCTCTGTTTCTGCCATTCAGCAAAGGTTTTCACACGAGTAACAGCTCCACATCAGCCACATGGGGCTTCTCTTGTGACAGACTCTTAGATAGGTTCCTGAGAAGAGCCATATTTTGATCTCCCCATTTCAAATACCTGCTGTATAGATGCAGTAGTCTTGGTAGAATTCAGTGCGACAATATCCAAATAACTACTCTCAACAGCCAAAGGAGTAGTGGTGGGTTTTGGAAAGAACATGTTAAGGAAATTGGAGCTGAAGTGAAATTTAACTTCACAGGATTATTTTAACTGCCCTACTTAATTAATAGAAAACCACACAGAATGACTTAAAACACGCTGTTACATTCTATATAACCTCATTTTGGGAAACAGCCTCTGCCATTGAATTGGCCTGCCTGGACATAAAGATTTTTGTAATAGTTTAGAAAAACAAGACTTACTTAAGACCTTTTCTGAAGAGGCTTACACATTTATTAGTGCTCTATTTCTTTTTCATCCATATTAATCTGAGAGGGGTTTTCATAAAGGCCAACATTATCCTAATAAGGCTAATCTCTCCCTCTATGCTAAATTCGAAAAGGCAGAGGGTCATTTAGAAGAACTATGTCAGATCTATCTTTCCCAATTAAAGTGTTGCAAGCATCTAGGGAGTTTTATATCATCCTTTCTGAATACCCTTCTCCAAAATTTTCCCATATAAAAACAACTGTAATAATTTCAGGCTGTTTCCTGTAAACTATAATTACAATTGCCATTTGTCTTTCTTTTCATACATCTCACATTATTCTGAAACATTAACAGCAAAAAAAAAGTCAATTTATCATTAACAGACATGTTTCAGAAACAAATAAATGATTTTATAATAAATTTATATGTACTAAGGTATAACGAACCAGGATCATAACTGCTAGAGAGGAAGAGATAGAAGTTAGGGCTCTATTAACAACCACTGGTAGAAAGTACTTTGTTGATATTGATACAGAATTAATAATATCTACACATTGAAAGTTCCCATCTTTGAAGGCCCCTGGACTTTAACATGAATACATTAAGTAATTAAAATACTACATTAAGTAATTCATTAAAATGGAATATTTGACCCTGTATCTTCTCTCTTACTATCTGCCCTGGTGAGACTGCACCTGGAATATTGTGTCCAGTTCTGGGCCCCTCAGTCCAGGAAGGACATAGAACTCCTTGAAAGAGTCCAGCGCAGGGTCACCAGGATCACAGAATCACAGAATCACAGAATATTAGAAGCTGAAAGAGATCTTGAAAGGCCATCCAGTCCAACCCCCTGCCCGAGCAGGATCATCTAGACTAGATCACACAGGAACGTGTCCAGATTGGTCTTGAATGTCTCCAGAGTAGGTGACTCCACAACCTCTCTGGGCAGCCTGTTCCAGTGATCCGTCACACCTTTCTTATGATGACAGGCTGAGGGAGATGGGGCGCTTGGGCTTGGAGAGGAGGAGACTGAGGGGTGACCACATTAACATTTATAAATATGTAAAGGGCGAGTGTCAGGAGGATGGAGCCAGGCTCTTCTCAGTGGTGGCCAGTGATAGAACAAGGGAAAATGGGTCCAAACTGGAACATAGGAAGTTCCATCTTAATATAAGGAGGAACTTTTTCACTGTGAGGGTGACAGAGCACTGGAACAGACTGCCCAGAGAGGTTGTGGAGTCACCTACTCTGGAGACATTCAAGACCAATCTGGACACGTTCCTGTGTGATTTAATCTAGGTGATCCTGCTCGGGCAGGGCAGTTGGCTAGATGATTTTTCAAGGTCCTTTCCAAATCATAACATTCTGTGAATCTGTGAATCTGAAAAATCTCTGAAATATATCTATGTTCAGCTACGTTTCTGATGATTATCACTGGGGAATAAAATAGAGAAATCATCGGGTTTGAAATTGAATTTCTGCACATGAAATACCCAACGAGTTTGCGGACTGCTGAGATTAACTGAAATGCATAACAGCATTGTTAAGTAGATTTATTGTGCATTAAAAACATTATGTCACCACTGAAAATCAAGCTATGATTTTAATGGTATACTAAATTCCTGCAAATATTAAACGCATTATTTCATACCTATGTTTTATGAGCTATGAATGATACCAAAGAAGGTTCCCAAGTTTTCAGAAAAACCATTTAAAAGGTGTTTCCAAAACCAAGCCCGTTTCTACCATGAAAGTTTTTTACAATTGTGTCAACTTTTCAGTCACATTTACACATGCACACATTATATTCACAGTAAAAAAACGAAAAGATCAGATTTTCCAACTCCATAAATTGTCAGCTGATGCTAAGCAAATAGCCGCAGACTTTTATATAAACAGTATGTATTTTGGTTAACAAACATAAACTTACACCTGAAACACACTGCACCTTGGAGTAAATTGTAAAAATTACATTAATTCAAGAAAAAATTCTCATTGCTTTCAGACAAATTTATTTTTCAAGAAACATTGTTGGTAATAAGCAAGAAATGGTAGCTACATCATTAAATATTCACTAAATCATAGGATTTACAGGGACCCCCTGTATCTTGGACATAAAAAAAAGGAAGACATTATGCTTATCTCTCAACAATCATGTTTACATGTGTGACAAGAAATAATTTTATTTTGTGGTCAGCTATATAAAGTTCCAAGTCAGTATCGCATGGTCCTTCAGGAAAAGGCTTATTAGGGAACTGAGCTTTATGCTTGTTTAATCATAAACACAGAACATAAACTTCTCAATAGGCATAAGCTACTGTACAGTAATCAAATACTCACAGGTTTTTTTGCTGTTCTTGTAACACACGAGGTTAGATTCTGGTAAAGGATAAGTCCATAAATCCACAAGCTTTACCCAAGAAATTGTGATGGGCAGGTCAAGGAAAGTGACTCTGCTGCTCTACTCTGCTCTGTGATATCCCATCTAGAGTACTGTCCTCAGCTCCTGTGCCCAGCCTGGGGGACCCTAAACTGAAAATAATGTGGAGCCACTGGACCGAGTCCAGAGGATGGCCACAAAGGTCATCAGAGGACTGGAACACCTTTCCCATGAAAACAGAGTGAGAGTTTGGCTTGTTCCACCTGGAAGCTTCTGTGGAACTTTCTGATATCTAAAGGCACATACAGAAAATTTGGAGAGGGTCTGGTTACAAAGGAGTGTAGATAAGACAAGAGGCAATTGTATTATGATGAAGGAGGGTAGATTTAGATTAGATATTAGGAAGAAATTCTTCACTGTGAGGGTGGTGAGGCCCTGGCGCAGGCTGCCCAGAGAAGCTGTGGCTGCCCCCTCCCTGGCAGTGTTCAAGACCAGGTTGGATGGGGCTTTGGGCAACCTGGTCTAGTGAAGGGTGTCCCTGCCCATGGGTTGGGACTAGATGGTCTTTGAGGTCCCTTCTAACCCAAATCAGTCTGTGATTCTATGATCACAGACTTGCGATCACACATTGTGGGATACCTTTTGGTTACCCAGGGTCTCTTTGAATGTTCTACATGTGAAGATGAGGTTTTCCTATTTTTTCTTCTCCAGGTACAGAACATAAAACACTTTGCAAGACTAAAATGTGCTGCAGGTTCCAATTTTTCTTATTAAGTCTTCTCAAACCATTTACTGTGATTTCTTCTAAAGCCTGAGAGTTACTTGAACAAAGCTGCCTCTTCTAGTTAGCCTGTAAACTCCTTAGAGAGGAGTATCTTATCCTGTGTGAAGTGCACCAAACATACTACCCATACTAAGCAGCCAATGGTGGCATTTTCCTCTGTCTGTCACTTAGCTTAGCAATAGTCTCTTTCACCATCCCTTCCATGGGCTGGAGGAAGAAAGCCAGTGTAACCAGGAAACTGAACCACAGATATCTAGGAGGTGCTCAATATGAAGTCCTGTTCATATTCAAATTATTAGTCTCTTTAGATTTCTCTTCACAAACTTGTTTTTTCCTAAGGGCTGATTTGATTGGTTTGTAAGAGCCAACACCCCCAAAGTCAATGAGAGCAGCACAGTTTACATCAGAAGGGTGGAAATTGAATTCTGTGAGAGAGAAAAATAGTTATCTTGCTGCTTAGCTGTCCTTTTTTTTTCCAGCTCACAAAAAATATAACATTTTTCTCCCACAAGGTTTAAGAATGCATCTGCATATTGTTAGGCTTTAAAAGGAAAGGAGACACAATGAGACACAGGTGGTTCACGGCTCAAAACAGGTTATCTGGAGATGTAATATTCCCAAGTATTCACTCACAGGGGCTCAGAAACTTTCAACTCAACGTGTATAGACACACAATTAGCATTCTGCTTGAAATACCTCGTATTATAATCATGTTGTGAAGTTCCTTTTGTCTCAACAGCCGCAACAAAGGAGGCTGCTGAGCAGTACCTGAAGTAGTATTTGGAAAGAATGAGAGAGTGAATGCAAAACATGACATTTGCTCTATTTTCTAACTTCAGATGGTAAGTAAAGTAGGCTGTGCCATCTGCTGAACAATTTGCCTTTACTCTGTCTCGTCTGCCACTTGTTTAACATGCAATGTTATATGTCACTCTGACGGGAATGCAACACTTACAGGCCCTAACAGGGTATGTCTCTCAATGGGATGACAGCCGGCATCTACTCTGCCTCTGAAATACTGCCAGTTTCATTTCTATCCTCCAGACTCATTTCTCAAGATTATTAATGATAGTTTGAGACCGAGTTTGCAGCACACTGAGTTTAGCTCCTGACAATTACTCCCTGTCCTTTCCAGAAGGAAGGCCTGTGGGTGTTATGACAATATCATTTTATTCTTTTAGTTCACATCTTTTTTCTCTCTGTTTTATCACACTCACTCTGTCATCCTCTCTGCCTTTTCATGTGATGATTTTTTTTTTTCTCCCAACCTAACATTACCTTCTGATAAGGAAAACTGAAGCTTCTATGCTCAGCCTCTTCCTCCCTGCCATCACTACCCTTGGCGCAGGGGCACACAGAGGACTCTGTGGCAGGGCACAGAATTTTTGGACACTGGATAGCTGCACCTATTTGTGTCCACTACTAACCAAGGACACTAAATTAGACCTGACAGTGCTACTATCCCTCCAGACACTTTAAACAAAAAACTATCTGCTATCACTAGCTGTTTACTAGACCAACTGTCATGGTTACTAGGTTTATCTCACTTTTGTACACTCCTACCAGACCAACGTCTTACGTTACATCTTATGCTTTCTTCACCCGTAGAACCAGAAGCTGATAAAACTTGCCAAATAATAATATCTGCTGATCACTTTGCAGGTCCAGCAGCACATAAAACATTTCATGCTTTGTCTGAGAATCAGTGATTTGTGCTCTTGTTAAAGCAGAGTATTCTACATAGTAGTTTGAACAAACCATGGGAGCAACTCCATTAAAAAAACAGTTACAGAGAGGTTATTGAAACAAAAGTAGCCCTAGCACTAGTAAGGCTTATGAGCTCCAGCACAGCAATGTATTAACGTGTCTTTATGGCTTCCAGGCCAGAGCTGGCTTCCATTCAGGCAGCTCAGTGTGCAGGCAGATCAAACGCATGAGTCTCTGCACCCGTCTGCCCAGACAAAGCCCCGGCTGCTTTCTCTGAGTCATCCTGCTTAGGTTGGTTTTGATGCTCCCCAATGAAAACATACTAAAGCCATTAAAAGTATTTATGCATGCTCTCCTAAGGCCCCACGAGCTAAGTGCTGGTGGTCAGCAGGGCTTCCATCTCTTTTCTTGTTGGAAAGGCTCTGCTAAGTAATCAGACCACAAGCTGAATGCTCATTCGAGTACATGGCACAGACAAGTGAAAAAATACCAATGACTGGTGAAGGATCAACCCCAGCTTTTCTAAAGAACGGTTTGTCTTACTGCATTTTACTTACAAGTGGCATTAACTACAGGTTTGGTTTTTTTTTTTCATTTAACTTGATATACAGACAGAGCTAGTAACTACATCATCGCTCATGCCTGATCGAGAAGCAGAAATGAGAACTGCACGTATCACAAATCAGACCTATGATTGAGACACCAATAAAAGCTGTGGATTTTTTTTTCCAGCTCCTAGACTACAGGAAAAGTCAGTGAGACCTTTATTCTATCAAAAAGGCTTATTGCCACACACCACTATCATGTCCATCTGAACAGCAACATAATATTCCTTTGTTCTTCTGTTGTGGAATCACCATCCCTTATGGAAATATTTACTAATTTGCAACACTTTCTAGGACCTACAGACTAGCAAAAGCATATCAAAGCTGTTCTTGGTTTCTACATTCTTTTTGGTGGACAGAGTCAAGTTTCAGGTCAAAGCAGCCAATATTCACAAGTTTTCAGATATCTATGACTAGCTATAAAATGTTAACATAAACCACTTGATAAAATCACAGTATACAGCTTTGCTCTTCTGGCACAGCAGAGCACTTCAAAAGAAGGATAAATCTTGCACAACCAATAGACACCATTTTTACACAGGCTGGTCTGAAGCTCTTTAACAGACTTCCTTATGAACTGAAGTCCAGAGCCCTTACTGGCTTCCACCCTAAGCATACAATGCTTTTTTCACATTTTTTTGAGCTAAAGGTGCCCAGTATAAGCACATAACAGGATATATTTGCTAATAATAAAAATATAAAAAACCCTTATTAGAATTATAACTATAAATCAGGCTTTAACCATAAATGTAAGTTATTCATTGTATATTTGTACAGTCTTCTCCCCTGGGAAGAAAATAAAAATGAACCATGGGTCAGCTTTTCAGCCTGCGGTTTATGAACTACTGGAAGATACTTAGATACTATTGTGAACAAAGTCGTATTAAAAAAAAATATCACAGATAACAGAGTAGTATTGCCAACCCCTAAAGCCAGACATAGTAAATATAATATTAAATAGCAAGGGTGCATGCTCCCACTCAGTCTATACTTTTGCACCTCCCAAGCAGCTGCATAAAATAAGGATAACCCCATTTGTTATGCTTTTAAATAGTTTTGGATACATTAAGATGAAAGATGAAATGTCAAGGTCCTGTATGCCTGGGTGGCCAGCTCCTAGTTCACTGGTTTTTGACATTTTGTTCCTTGACGTCAGCTTCAAAATACAGTTTCATTTATTGGAATATTTTTTGTTACAGTACTTTACACTGATCTCGTGACCTCCTTGACCTCTGAGAGCCCTGTGTTGCAATAGGAAGCAGGTAACACTGAGCAAACAAATGCCGCACAGCATCTTGAACATAACACTTATCAATCAGTAAACTTCCCAGGGATTCTCTCTTTCCAAGAAGGGAGAAGAGAGAGAGTCTTCTCATCTGTGGTTTCTAAAAACTTTGTGGATCTTTGTTAGAAGAATAGGGTGCTAACCTCATTATCTTTTAAACTTTGTAGCCACATAATTGCATCTTCCTGACCCACATTCCTCTGGCAGATGCAATTGGGTTTGGTGGCATTTCTCATCCACACGGTCCTTGAGATTGAAGTGTTAAATGCTTCTTTGTTTTGCTTCAAAGGCATTTCCTCCATTGGAAAAATTATCGCTTAATGATCCTTCTCTAAGTTGTAGTAATGACAAGAAAATATTCTAATAGCTTCAAGAAAAGGTATTAAAGCACACACTAATATTAATAAACTAGTGAGTGGTGTTTTCAATCTCTCTTGCTTTCATCAGAGCTTCTAATATGATACCAAAATCTGTGGAAGACACGGTGCATGAGAGAGCTGCCAGTGATTCCCAGTTTCTTGCACAAGAAATGGGAGTTTTAGAAATATCAAACACACAACAATTTAACTCAGCGGAATTTTCCTTCGCTTCCGGAAATCAGGTCCAAAGCACCTTCTGTCATACACACCAGAACTATGCACTGAGATAAAAAATCTCAGAAACAAACAAAAAAAAATTGCTTGCACAGCTGAGGCTCTTTACAGTAGAAAAACAGTCCTGTGGGCTGCAGAACTAATGAGGGCTGCTTTCCCACGTCTTGTGTCTAACAGTCAGATCCCCTGGTGTCTAAAGAGGCACAAGCTCCTGTTTTCCCACATTGAGGTTCTCATTCTCCAATATGGATTCGCTCTCCACATTTCTCTCCCCAAAAGGACTGGGGGAGATGGAGGAAGGGGAAAAGTACAATAGCAGAGTCCTTTTCCTGTATCCAGCTACCTTTTTTCAGGCTACTGACAGGACAGCTGTCAGTAGTCTGAAAAAGCTTCTCTGGCCAACCTGTGCCAGGGCCTCACCGCCCTCACAGGACTGACCATCTTCCTTATATCTAATCTAACTCTACCCTTTCTCAGTTTAAGACACATTGTTCTATGACTACACCTTCTGACAAACAGCCCCTCTCCAGCTTTCCTGTAGGCCCTGTTTAGGTACTGGAAGGCTGCTCCAAGGTATCCTCAGACTTCTGAAGCTCAAAGACAGGTTAAACACAAAGATAAAATAAAATCTACTCTGCCAAAATTGTGAGTAAGACTTTGGTGTTAGCAGCTTCTGAAGTAGGAGTAGGAGTAAATAATTTTCTCAAATATTTGAAATCAATTAACTTTAATGATATGAAACAGTGTAATTGTTAGTCAACTCAGTACTTTTAAGTAATAGAAAGAACATAAACTTCTTAAAGAAACATATTTATTGAGCAATTTTAAATTGGAAAATATTTTCAAAACATAGTAGCTTAGAAATGGATTATCTCTCAACCAATTGAATAATTCAGTCAAAGTCAAGAACACTTGGAAAAAAAAATCTGTCAAGTGAGCAAGAACAGTTTAATAATACACTAAACAGAAAACATGTCAAAATTTCTCAGTAATGATATAGACTAAATTAAACATTAAAAAATGAAGTGTCAGTATGTCTTGTATTCCAAGTAACACCTAGACAATCTTGGACAACTGAGATGAGGAAATAACTAGAATATTTGGAAACAAGTAATCTGTATTAGAAAAATATGAGATGTTGCACTCACTGTCATGGGGAAAGCAGTTCTTTGTCTCTGCTCTCTTACTATTGAAAATGTCCTGCTTGATGTCCTCTAAGCAGGAGAAAAAAACAAGTCTGTTCAGTATCAGTGCTAGAGTCATCACTGAGACACAACCCTGTAAGTAGACAAAAAAAAATCAATTCTTAGTTCAGAAAAAAACATCCATGCATTACCCTTAATCTGAATTGTCGATGTGGAAAGTCCTAAGTACAATAAACTTCAAAAAACAGAATTAAATCCAACATTACTCCTCTGAACTTTGAGTTGCTGTTTTATTTCTTTACAGTGAGTTGAAGATAGATACCATTAAACCACACAAGAAGGGTAGACCTGTAGATGAACTCAGACCTGATCTCCCTATGTAAGAAGAACAATTCCTTATGGTAAATTTTGATGAACGTGCCTTTGTCATAAAGCTCCAGAATGCATTTAGCCAGCACCAAAGATACTGGCCACTCCAGCTCCTGTTAAAACTATTTTGAGCCCAAGCATAAGGAAAACAGGAACCCTCTCTTGCATCCTAAGTGTTGCAAGATGTATTGCTGGGTAAAATTAGTGTCTCTAACCCACTGTAAAAAGGTAATTAAAACTAGTAATTTCCCTTTTCATCTCTATGCAGGAATTATAAAACAAGGATTAGCAAGTACAGAATCAAACACAGAGCTGGTAGCTATTCAAATAATTTGACATGAGTTTGTCATCACCGATTCATCTGTAGTGAACAACAGATGCCGTTATATTTGTGCGATACTTGGAAATGGAAACAGCCTATTTACTAATTCTCACTCTTCAGCATGCTTTCCTCTTCAAGCTCGCTGTAAGAAAAATTAATTATTACTCTTCATAATTGTCCTTTTTAATGAAGAATAAATAACATGATAAATAACAAGAAAAGCTCAGGGGTCTTAGGACTCGATGGTTTTCTTACACATGCTTATGCAACTCTATCTTTGGTGGAGTTTCATTGGAGTTATAGCAACGGGCCTGAGATTGCAGTGGAGCCCTGTGATTGATTGTTTTCTAGTTGTGAAAGTGTAAAATGTGGATATTTTAATATGAAGCAATGGGTGTGGGCTAATTCTTTCCTGTAATAAACAGCTAGATTCCAAAAAGCTCATGCATCTAATCCTTATTACAGCACTGGGCAGAAAATTAAATGTGGTAGAGGGGGCAATTTTTTTATGCTTCTTTAATATATTCTCATGTGACATTCTCTTTACTTAGAGAAGTATATATATACCTCTGGTATAGGTAATAACCCTACTGCAGTTAGTGTCCTACCTTCTTGTTGTTCCCAACCTAACTTCTGTATGTCCTAATTGGCATCACTGGATTTCATTAAGTTCAGCTAAAATTAGGAAGTATGTATATAGATAGATATTTGGTTTTCCCAGTCCTCTGCTTTTCACAGAAATATTTTTAGTGTGACTCTCCTCAACTTTATGTTTTTAAAAGCTGAGAGATTAGACATCCTGGAGCGAGTGCTGTGATCAATTACATTAAGGACCATGAAGGGCCTATCAATAGATCCAATCATTCTGGCTCCTCAGATGGAATAATTGTCATTACTTGTGCATTGTAAGCATGAAATACATCGTCTGGTACAATTATAGAAGCAGATGAGATGAAATGACCTTATCAATGTGTTTTGTTAAACCTCTCATACGTAATTCTAGGTCAGTCTGAGGTCGGGCTGTACCACTTCTACTCATGTTAACTTGTACTTCACCAAAAAGTAGATTTTTGGATTCAGTGTGGATGATATTACACAAGTTACTGTAGGCCAGGAGACATACAGTCAACATCCATGAAAAAAATGTTTAGAAATATCAAACGTGGGGTGACCAGCCTTAAATTAAGCTTCTGGTATTTTTTTCCTGATTAAATTAGCCCATGTTTGACAGTGACTGAGCCTCAGCTGACAAATACCCTGTAATAGCCACAACAGTTTGAAGGCTCATTTAGACTTTGTAATTGACTGCAAAGTCTGGAGGGTTGTTTTTGGGCTTGAGTGTTTGGCATTTTTTTAAGGAGAAGCCCCAAACCAATCCAGATATTTTTTTCTCTGTGAAGTGACTGTGAAAACCAAAACCTTCTATGAGCTCCATACACCAAAATGTTCATTCTAACTCTAGCAATGGAGTTTGCAACCTATAGTCTTGTCATTGTTAACAGGTTTGAGATTTGGAGTGGGAGGATTTTACATTTTAGGTATACGTGCTTAATTCCTTTATACCGTCCCAAGAACTTAAAACCCTGATGCTTTGAGCTCCATAAAACCTCATTGCAGTGACTGAACAGACCTGCACTGCAAGAAGGAAAAGCTTCAGGACTGTGAGAGGCAGATGCAAATTAAGCCCTTGACAAGCTGAGAGGTAACATGAAAAACAGTGATTAACCCTTCCAACACTTCTTTGAAAAGGCAGACTTCATCTCTGTATAAGCAGTATTAAGGCTGAAGATTAGGTAAGATTAAAAGATTGCATTTTATATTTTGAACACATCCCACCTAATAAGTAACGACTTACGAATTTTGAAAATGCAAGTTTCACACTTCAGTCATTCCTCAACTGAGTTTCAACTGAGCTGACAAATTGTTTGCTTCACCTTAGCCAGAAAAACTGGAATCTGCCAGCTGAATGGTTAGCACCGATGCAAAAAGTGCTTAGCAAACAACCTTGAACCTATTCAAGAGAAGGGAGGTGACGCTGTTAGAAAAAATCAGGAAGAGAGATGCAATAAATCACAGCTGTGACATTGAAAGTAGAGCCAAACATAGCCGTGAGAGTCCAATCACTGAAGAAATAATAAAATTAAGACATTAAAAGACATCCACTTATGTGGTAAATAAATCGAGGTACCTATTTTTCATTAAAAGTTAATATCATACGAGCCATAAAAATGTTAGTGTTTCAGAGGTAAGAGTTGTTCATCAAGTCTGTGACAGAGAAAACTAATTATGAACATTCAAAAGCTGTTACAACTGGACTTCACAAAAGACAAACAACAGCAGATTACAAGGATATTTTAACCTCCTCCTCATGAGACAGTATATGCAGAACTAGTCTTTGGTTTGTACCAACTAGAATCTGGTTTAGTATGGGCTCAAGGTAACAGAAATCCACATAATTTCAAGAGGTTTGGATATATTAAGGTGCTGGTTGTATTTCTGCCTTTTTTTTTTTTGTCACCTTTTAATCTCAATAATATTTTTCCAGAGCAAAAATAAGTTTTACGCTGAGATACTACCCCCTCCCTTCATTACTTGGCTTTGTCCTATCAATCATGATTATGTTCCTGCTACATTAATTACAGTTTTTAATGAATTTTCAAACAACATTGCTCAGTGGACTGTAAAGTGCAGTTGAAGTCCATTATAAGAGAGGTCATACTGAAAACGACCAGAAATAATGCTTTTTGCAGATTGGGAGGAGGGGTTATACATATTAATGACAGAGAGATCACCTCCTTATAGGGCTTTAATGCTCATTCAGTACAGTGCTGAAATAGTTATAGATGTGCACTTGACCAACGGAAACATGAATTAGTTCTCAGTTGGCTACTCTAGTTGCTGCAATAAAAGAAGCTCTCTGGTTGTATGGAGGGAATATATCTCCCAATGAATTGTATTTTCCTAAACATATAGGGAAAAAAATCCTTTCACAGAACAGCCCTGTTACAATTAGTGACCAGCACTTGCTCTGCTCCAGTAATGGTGCTTTAAAGCAGCGTTTGTCTTGGAGCTCCACATTGCCTGAGTGAGGCATTAGGCTCTAAAAGAAATATATAATATACCTGAGAGGTTTCTCACATAAAAGTTCCTGGGTAGAGTATGTGTAAAAATAATTTTTCTTGCACTAGGAACTCAGAAAAGTCACCAGAGGAACCAACCCATAAGTGCAAACAAGTCCTCATCACAAACAGTTTTCTACTTTGGCATTTTAGCCGCTCAAGTCAATGACAAACTTCATCACCCAGGGCAGGATTTCTTCCTTTCAAGCTGAGTAGGTGAAAAACAGGGGCACACTGGCTGAAAAGCAGCAGAAACTGTTAGGCAAGAAGATCTGTTGGTTGGCCACAGGGCATCAAGAAGAAGGACCCTTGAGAAGTTTTGTGCTTGGTTATATTTTCCAGGTTTATTTGGTACAGTGCTATGCCCTGTTCTGCATAGGTTTTGTTAGTAATCAGACCTTCTCTCTTCAAGACAGCTGACATCGCACACACACACACCCTCCTTCCTGGTTTTCCTAGTACCACCAAGACAGAAGTGGCTGTCAGGGGAAATTACTCACAGAAAAGTACCAACATATCAAAACGTATCATTTAAGACTGCACCCTTCAGTTCTTCTAATCTGGTATCTGAATTTGTGAATCAAGAGGGCTCCCAGGACTAAGCTATATGCACAGAGTTGCTGTCCCCCGCCCCGTAGCAAATCTGCTCTCTGTGCTCATAGTAATCATCAATGTTTAGTTTACCAGATGGTTGGAACCTGTACAATTCCTCTTAAGAGGTACAGAGTATGGTTATGTCATTCTCAGTGTCGAATTAAAAGTAGAAACCCAACACCAAGTGATGCTGCTTATTCACTGTAAGGCTATCTATCATTTCTACAGAATTCTGAGTTTCTCTGATCTGAAACGTTTCAGGAAATTTTACATTTTCAGTATTCCTGCCTTTTCTCATCGTTCAAGAGGCAGAGAGGTGCTTATTAAAACATCTATCAATACTGCAAGTAATTTATATAAAAGTTAGATTTGCATACACTGTTATTCTTACTTACAGTCCCCTGAATGAGGGGGACAGTCCCATTAGAGTGGAGTACTTTACAGCCAACTAGAGGAAACAAATCACCGCTCTCAGGGCATTGCTGTCGGCAGTGAGTTCAGCAGGGCAAGCGGGGACAGGAGCCCGAGGTGGGAGCGAGGTTATGGGAAGGCTACGCATGGGATAGCTTGGAGATGATCTCTTCATCTTGTCACTTCCAGAGATTCTAAGCAGGAGACAGTCAAGATTGGTGTGACAAATTGAGGTGGGCCATAAATGTCACGTAATCCCATTCAACCCCTATTCCCCAGAGCCCAAAATACCAGCTGGTATTTTTATAATAAGAAGTAAAAGCAGACAAAGTAATTAGTTGCAGCACAACTTCCCATATCATCTGTCTGCGTTTTTTCCCCTGAAGTAGTAAGACTTGTCCCCTGGAATTATGCTTACAAAAAAATTAAAAATCCTGTCTTAAATCCTTATTAAAAGGCTGCTCTTCGCCTGGTTTTGTCACTGAATGCCTTCTTTCCCGCAGCTTACATTGAATTCCGTTTTAAAAGCCCACATTTCTCCATCATGACACTTTTGCTAGTTCAGTCACTTTCCCCTCAGAACCTGAACTAAAATGGCTTCTGTTCTCATACCAAATTTCATAGGCTGGCTTTCAGAAACACTTTTTTTTTCCTTTAGGTCTATGACTAAAATGAAGATTTACACCACCAACACCCCCCCACCTGTGCTTTTGTCTAACTCTTAGTGAGCTGTTATGTCCACTTCTTAAATTTGAAAGCAGAGAAAAAACCTACCCAGGAAACATCTTTGAGCTCTGTAGCAAATGACTACAGTAGATTCAGGTAAGTGTCTTATCTACTGAATGCATGGAATGACAGAATGTGTTAGGGCAGAAGGGACCTTCAAAGGCCATCTAGCCCCTGTAGTGAGCAGGGACATCTTCCCTAGATCAGGTTGCTCAGAGCCCCTTCAAGCCTGACCTTGAATATCTCCAAGGGTGGGGCCTCCACCACGTCTCTGGGAAACCTGTTCCAGTGTCTCATCACCCTAAGAGTGAAGAATTTCTTCTAATGTGTAAGCTAAACCTACTCTGCTGCAGTTTAAAACTATTGTCCCTCATCCTATCACTACATAGTTTTGATACAAGAGACCTTTTACACTTACACACTTGTTCATAAATGCCTCCACAATGCTTTGATCGGGCTTTGCTATCATATTGCATGCTGTGTCCCTTGGGCCTAATGAGGTCACTGGGATTCTACCTTTGTAAAGCAAAAAGTTCATATAATCAACACAAGTGGACTTTTTCATACGGTATTTTTAAAATAAAATGGATAAAAAACATGTGTGGTTGCCACATCACATTTGCTTCTCCTTCCTGTCTCACTGACCATTCACTATTGAGCTATTGAGGTCCAACCTGCAGTTCCCTGTTATGGTCAATTAACACTTGTCCAGTTTCTAAAGGTCTTTGCAATAGAAACCATGTTTTTACAGTGCCTGTTTACTCTTTCCAAGCAGACCTTGCATATGAAAGATCAAATCTTCACATACAAACAGGAAGTTATGAGTCAGGGTAATCGGAGAACCCAAGCATACCAGCCATTAGAAGGTGTAACAGTTCCAAAAAATGCAGAAAATTGAAAAATTTCCAATGCAAATCCTGCCAGTACTCCTCTAGGAGATTTAGTGTATTATATTCCAGGTGCTCTAGGTACAAACTTATGGATTTCCTTCAGAAATAGACTTGATCTGGAGACTCAGATGTCCTCACCTGATATCAGGATTAGCAAGTTCAAGATAAATGTCCTGATAAGCTGCACTTGCCATAAAAGTCCCATGATTCTTCTTCACACACAATCTTGTGTGAAGATCCCACTTCGCATTTTTGTGCCTCTTACAGTGAAACATGAGATATGTTTCCACAGCTTCACTTGGAGTTGCCTGAGCCTGGGTGCATGCATCACATTTCTGTGGATGACTGGGAGCATGGTACAGCCACTTGTATGTTTATATAGCAACAAAGCTAAAAAGTAACTAAATACAACCACCACAAGATTTCTCCATCCTTGTCCTTATTTCTAAACTTCCTTCAGGATAAAAGAAATATTAAATTCTCAATTAAATTTGAAAAAAAAAACACTTGAAAAAAACCCATTTTTTATTTTATTAAAATAAAAATATATTTTGGTCTATAAACAGTGGATTAAAAAATGCACTCTGTCTGAACTTATGAAGGAAAACCAAAGTAAGCAGCAAAACATGATAGAACTTTAATAAATCTTATTACACCGATCAATTTAAAATCATTTGAATAAACTAATCTGCTGAAACAGAAAAGGTGGACAAAGTCTTAAATTCCTGACTTTTAAAATCAAACCTTAAAACTTATATTCATGAGAGACTTATTACAGACCTAAACGGGTCACAGTTTTATGGTATTTTTGAAAAAGCAACCCAAATTTTATTTCTTTTTGATCTCATTGGCTATAAGGTACAAAACTGATGTGGAAGCTCAATTCACTGGTGTTCTCTGCCTTTAGCTTCAGGGAAAGCAGTTTCCCTTCTGGTCTCCAAATCATTCATGAAAATAAAAAACAACAGAGAAGGGAAACACAAATTCTATGCAAGAATATCCTAAAGACTCTTTTGACTAATGAGAACAACAGGGAGACTTACTTCATATAAAAAAAAAAAATATCCAGAAGCACAAACAGATTTACAGTTATAAAGCTAAAAGATTAATTGCTTCTGAAACTTCTCAGAGCAACTGCATTTCAGAGGGAGGAATGGTAATTAAAATAAAAGATTATTTTTTATGACACAGCCACTATGCTCTATCCATTAACTTTAATGCGTAAGCACCATTCATAGAGCTCTGTTGTTATTAAGAGTATGGTTATTTTTCTTTTTTAAAACAATCGATTTTTAAGAACTGTCTTTCATTAAGGAGTAGCAAAGGCCAAAATAATGCTATGAAGTGATGGTGGTTGAGAAGAAGCAAAAGATGCTGTATTCTACAGCAGGAATAAGACCTATTTCCGATCATCCTACATATCCACATTGCCATATAACAATACCTGCTGCTACATTAGGAAGCACAATACTGGATTCCAGAACCTGTGGGTGTGCAGAAGTGACTGTTGCAATGATTGGCATTGCATATTGGATAGAAACCAGAAGAGGGAATTGATTTCTTGTAAGGACCAATATACCATATGATCATATGACTCATGTACTATAGAAAATTTAGAGCTATGGTTGGAGGAAACGTGACCCAATAATAAATAACTCAATTCAGTGTAGCTTCAAATTCTCATTGTAGCTAAGAAAAATATGGAGTATGTAGGAATGTCTGTTTTCAAGAAAATTACAAACAAAATAAAATATATTTCTCCAGAAAAGGACAAAAAATACTTTGTTGAGAAAAGAAAAATCTAGAGAAGAAACAAAACCTCTCAAGTACCCTGAACTTTCTGGGATTACTTGGTACAGCAAACCATGGAACTATTGCATTGAAAAATCTGTTCACCTGGGTTAGACAATTCCTGAAATCAAAACTGAACGCAGGTTTAGCCAGGTTAGCCTGTTTTAACTAACTTAGGTTAGTTAACTAACTCAGATTAGTTAAAACAGAACCCGTGACTTAAACTATTCAAGCTCTGCTTCATACAATGAAAAAAATTCACGTGAAAAGAGAACGTCAGCAGCTGAGGGACTGGTGATGCAAGGAACGATACATGTATGCAAAATCCCTGTCACATAAACCACCCCCACACAACTGTTCTCACTGCACACAGCTTCCACCACACCTGCTCCTTCAGAAGGAAATTTAACTTTATTTTATAAAAAACATAAAGTTGTGCTCAAGTGCTCACAAACTGACACAAATTTATAAACAATAATTTTATCTTCAAACCTTGTACAGTATTGATCTGTAAGATCAATAATTTCAGTGAGTAAATGTAATTGTGCGTTGTCAATGAAACTATGTTCAAAATAGATGAGCACACAACTAATGCACACAGAATCACAGAATCTCCTGAGCTGGGAGGGACCCATGAGGATCATCAAGTCCAAATCCTGGCTCCACACAGGACCAGCCAAGTCAGAGCACGGGACTGAGTGCATCATCCGGACCCTTCTTGAACTCAGACAAGCTCAGTGCTGTGACATGATTTAATCTATTTTATCTTATACCTTGCAAAAAGGTCCATTACAATGCTTCTGCCCTTCTGAAATGATTCCTCACACGTAACCTCCAAAGCTGTCTAACTCTAGAACAGCAGTACCACCAAAAATTCAGTGCACAATGACAGGAAAAATATAAAACAAAAAAATATCACTCACAGAATCACTTGGGTTGGAAGAGACCTTTAAGATCATCGAGTCTAACCTCAGCACATCATCTATATGCCCTTTAAATACCTCCAGGGATGGTGACTCCACCACTTCCCTGGGCAGCCTGTTCCACTGCTTGGCAAACCTTTCAGTAAAGAAACTTCCTGATGCCTAACCGAAATCTCTCCTGGTGCAGTTTGTAACCATTTCCTCTTGTCCTATCGCTTGTTACCCGAGAGAAGAGACCAACCCCCACCTCTCTGCACCCTCCTTGCAGGTAGCTGTAGAGAGTGATAAGGTTTCCCCTCAGCCTTCTTTTCTTCAGACTTCAAAGCCCCAGCTCCCTCAGCTGCTCCTCGTAGGACTTGTGCTCCAGATCCTTCACCAGCTTTGTCGCCCTTCTCTGGACGCACTCCAGCATCTCAATGTCTTTCTTATAGTGAGGGGCCCAAAACCAGACCCAGCACTCGAGGTGCTGCCTCACCAGAGCTGAGTGCAATGGGACAATCACTCTCTACTCCTGCTGGCCACACTGTTCCTGATACAGGCCAGGATGCCGATGGCCTTCTTGGCCACCTGGGCACACTGCTGGCTCATGTTCAGGCATCTGTCAGCTAAGCCCCCCCCCAGGTCCTTCTCCTCCAGGCAGCTCTCCAGCCACTCTGCCCCAACCTGTAGTGCTGCCTGGGGTTATTTTGACCCAAGTGCAGGACCCATCACTTGGCCTTGTTGAACCCCATAAGGTTGGCCTCTGCCCATCGATCCAGCCTGTCCAGGTCCCTCTGCAGAGCCTTCCTGCACTCCAGTAGATTGACACTCGTACACAATTTGACATGTGCAAACTCACTGAGGATGCACTCAATCCGCTCGTCCAGACCATAAATGAAGATGTTAAACAGGACTGGCCCCAGCACTGAGCCCTGGGAAACACCACATAGGACCTGCTGCCAGCTGGATTTAACTCTGCTCACCACAACTCTCTGGGCCCAGACGTCCAGCCAGTTTTTAACCCAGCAAAGTGTGCACCCATCTAACCCATGAGCTGGTTTCTCCAGGAGGATGCTGTGGGGGACAGTGTCAAAGGCTTTACTGAAGTCCAGGTAGACAACATCCACAGCCTTCCCCTCATCCACTGAGCAGGTCACCTTGTCATAGAAGATCAGGTTGGTCAAGCTGACCTGCCTTTCATAAACCCCTGGTGACTGGGCCTGATCACCTGGTTGACCTGCATGTGTTGCCTTTATGGTACTCAAGATGATTTGTTTCATCACCCTCCCCAGCACCGAGGTCAGGATGACAAGTCTGTACTTCCCTGGGTCCTCCTTCCAGCCCTGCTTGTAAGATGGGCATCACATGTGCCAGCTTCCAGTGTGGGGAAGGGAGAAACATCAATTTGGAATTTGAGCAGAAAATGCAACAACAAAGGCTTTCTAATCGAGTGGTGCAACTTGGGGCAATATGTTATTTTGTGGGCAACAGATTGTTATACCCAAACTCTGTTTACACCATCTTCCGAGGGCAGCATTTCTCGTTGGTCATGTTTGGGTTTGAGCTAGTGTTATACCAAAGAGACTCAACTGGTTTCAAGCTTGTGTTGCTTTTGGGGGTTTTTTAGTTTACTGATGCATACCTCTGCTCATAGTTTATCCTAACATAACTTGACCTCAAGGTTCCTGTGTTGCTGGAATAAAGTCTGTCCCTCTAAAATTCTTATTAATTTCTACAAAAAGAGCTTGCACCTCTTCCCTGAGACCTCCTTCCACACCCCCTGCATTACGCTGGACGTATGCTGTTCCTCTAAAGACACTCTTCCAGAGTCACACTACTGCATCTCAGAGAATAATTAGTCAGTATCCACGTGAAGCAAGGCAGGAACTTTCCAAGATGCTGGGCCGGTCCAACTGAGGAAGCTGATTGTTAACACTTGAGTAGAGTCTCTTTTTGTTTAATTTTTTTTTTTAAAAGGTCATACTTAGAGGTTTCAAAAAGGTAAGCAGTTATATGCCATTCTCTTTAGATTTCGCACAATTTATTTCTACATCTCCAGATTCTCTCGTAAAAACCTCTCAATTGGGACCCTTACGGACGCAGGAAGATGAACACAGTCATTCAGCTGTCCGTGACTGTTCCTGCACTGGACTGGAGGCAAAGTCTCCCTCATGTTACCTGCACCCACCACCATGGGGGAAAAGCTGCTATGACGATGCCTGCAACAGAGTCCCAAGGCAGATCCAGGTGAGCTGGTATATTTACACAGAATAGTTCAGTGCCTTACCTTTGTATCGGTCCGAATCCCAGAAGCGCTGCAGCCATCTGTGCCAACCACGGGAAGCCAGCTCAGGTGGGCCCCTACGAGACAGGCAGAATAAAAAGACTCTGCAGAGCTGCTGTGTGCCTCCATTGGCAATGGACAGGGATGTGTCAGGCATCTGCTGCCCAAAAAGTGCCATGCTTGGAAGAGCAGAAACACTGGGAGCACAACACAAGGCAGACAGAACAGGACCTCACAGAGGAAGGTTTAGGGGTGCCAGAGCAGGAGTTCAAGCATGTTTAGACTCTATTCCTGTAAGAAAGGAGTGATGCTGATCAGATTACTCTTTGCATACTCCATAATCATCTGCCATTTCATCAAAACCTGCATAGGCAAGGACTGACCGTGTCACAAGCAAGGCGTGACCTTTGATAAAAATACAGCACGGTGCTCGAATTAGGAATCAGTGACTCACAACCTCGCTCATGCCCATGAAGGTTTCTCACCTGTAGAGCAACTCTATCGTGGAGCAGGGCCTGAACTAACTATGATGGCATGAGGATATTTCAGGGTTAGGTCCACTGCCTTCTTAGCTCAGAAAACAAGAGGGCAAAGAATCACATCACTCCGTAACATCCGTAGTAGCGGATCTGAAACTGATGCAGCATGGGAGAAAGATGACCTCAGACACTACAAAGACAATGTATGTAAGGAAAGTCTTCTTTCCAGATTTTGTACTCAATAATACATTTTAGAAGCATTTTTACTGACATCATGTTTGTATGTCAATGTAAAAAATAATTTATAAATGTATGGTATTCATCAATTTATTCCCATAGAGTTTATTAGAGGTAACAGTTACCATACCCCTTTGGCTGAGTGAGCAGAAATATTAGAAAATGCTTCCAGAGATCCTTTCTGGAAATATCATCTGAAGTATAATTTCAGTCAAGAATAGGAGAAATCCACCTGTGATTAGACTATACTCTACTTACACTATACAGTTCTCCCACATGTAAAATGGTCAATATTACTCATTAAATTAGAATAACTTAAAAAGAAAAGTGTTACAGATAAACAGATAAAGGAAGGCACGGTGTATTAGTTATCAATGCTTTATTATTGAAAACAAAATTGAAATTCTCTTATCTGGCACATAAACAATTATTTCTACAAAAAGGAAAGCCTACAAATCTGATAATTTATACAAATAACAGTTTTTCAAAAAATAAAATTTTAATTTAGTAAACTTGTCTTGTGCTCTTTTATTTTTTTAGCACTGTCTGCAATAATCCACCATAAATCCCTGAGCAGAGAGACATATTTTAAACATGTTTTAAATTTATCCCAAAAGAAGAAAGTTTTCAAGCCCAGACTTATGTTAAAAAAATGTATTCAGGGACCTTCTTGTTAAATTTACGCTCGTCCTGTTTTCCCTCTTCTCTTTTTTTTTTTCTTTTTATAAAGTAACAAACAAAACCAATTCTCAATGCAAGCATGACACTGCATCACAGGAGTGCTCCCCCTTTCCCCCCTTCTGTGCAATGAATAAAAATTACTAAACAAGAATGAGTACAAGTTGAAGGAGACAAATAACATAGTGAATGGTTAAGACCAAGAAGCCATCAAAGTTTGATGGCTGTTGAGCAACTAAAGCTGCAGGATACCACAGTTTTATACTGAGTTCAGTTATAGTCATTATCTAATTTATTTCTATACTTTTCCCAGAAAGACAGTAAAGCAGGAGAATAAGTTCAGGCTACCATTGTATTCTAACACTGATTTCAATGATAAAGTATAAATTCAACTTTTGACCCTTCAGATTTGCTTTTCCAGCTGTAATGTTATTTGAGAAAAACTCAACAACGTTCCACAAAACCAAACCATCTTGCCCCCGCTGGCTCTTCTGGTCAGCTAGTTGTACGCCAAGCAACTTATTGGTATTGTAGCAAGCGAGAGTGAAGAAAAGGAAACACACTACTACAGTGTTTTTTACTATACTGACTTCGAAACAACTATTCCCCAACCTATTTCAATACAGATTTAAAAAACTGGGGAGAGTGACCAAGAAGGCAGAGTATAATTCAAGTGTCCCCTTTCCCGTTAGGTATACACACTACCCAGAAAACAAAAGGAGAATGAAATAAAAGAAATCGCAACACTCAGAAACTACTGTCTTAATGGCAAGTAAGCTCGCTGCGGTCAAGTAATAAATAAATAAATCCAGCAAAGTATTTCTCTCTATAGTTTTGTTGGAATGGTGCTCAACAGTTAAAAAGAAAATGAAACCCCAAAACAACAAAAAAACCAAAACAAAAAAACCAAACCCCAAACCCTTTTTCATAATAAAGAGTTTTCAACATAAAATCCTGAAGAAGCTTCAGTTCAAGGTGCTCTACCACTTTAACATCATACCTACCGTTATGAAAAGAACACTGAAGCAGACACTAACAGGTCATTAAATGAAATAGTACATTTTCTTACAAGCAATAATTCTTATTCCAAAGAAAGCAAGCAGTTAGTAAACGGCCTGGAAAAAAACTGACTACAGCTTCAATACACTGCAATTTAAAATAAATAAGTTTTACATTTAAAAACTGAAGTCTAAACCAGTAACTAGACAAAATCATTCTGAAAAATAAATTTGAACCTCACCAAAAGCGCATTTAGGTATTTGACAGCTCTGCTGCTAGCACACACGTCAGAATGCAAACAGAATGCTAATATTTGTTTGGAATCTGAATAGCTAATATTTTTTAAAACACCGCCACCATGAAAAGTAACTCAAGCATGATCTAATCCAGCCCCCTCAGTTACTCGTTAGCATCATCAATGCATAACATTCCCTTTTCTCTGAGTTGATCATTAAGTGTCATTTGTAGCATGTCCACACCCAATTTAAAATCTTACTTGGCTGAGTTATTGCAAAAACACTGTATGCAGTCTGGTTTTAAGTTGGAGAATCAAACACGTTGTTCTATAGCATCTTTTTTTTCCCCTTAAGGTGACAGCCTGACCACACTCATTAGATACTGGGGCAAACATCACTCCTGCTTGTATTGCTAAATCACACCTCTGAAGTTTTTGGTGGGTTTTTTGAATGCTGTCATTTAATTACAAGTGACAATTTTGAAAAAAAAATTGGCCATATAAGCAGTGAAATTGGTAAGGAAGTGAGATACAGCAGCATTAAGACAAACTGCAAACACACTGGATTTAGTATACATTTTAATGAGTTACAGTATCAGCAAAATACTTCAACCTACTATTATCACTTTTACTGCCATATGGCTTAGCATATACTGTACAGTTTTCCCTTGGTCTTTCTACGACAGCATACTTTTCAAGTACCCACCCAGAGGTGAGCAATATGGGATTTGCAATTATTTATCAAATATGCCATAACACCTCTCTCAAGTGCTATAATTCTATATATTTTTGTGGGGTAACAAGTCCTTCATGAGTATCTCAGTCTCCCTTTTTCTATTCATCTAGCAAAAACACATATGCCAAAAAAGCAGAATAGCTTCTCCCTAGCAGCAATTATGACCTCTGATCCTTGCAGTCAAGTCCAATGACTTCTCTGATTGGACAAATGTGTGGAAGTTCTAGTTTGTGGATTTAATTCATTTGAGAAAAAAAATGTTCAGTTTTCTTCATCATCATGTTTTGGATGTCTTCAGACCTTGTTTCTCCATGATATTCCACAATTTGCGAAGATTGGACTGAGTAATGACATCATCTGGTTTAAGTTGAAGAGCAAGGAGGTAGTTTTCTTCAGCTTCTTTCAGTTTACCATTCAGATGGAGAATGGCTCCAAGATTCATTAGAGCAGCTGGATACTGGCACAAAAAAAGACAAAAAAAAAAAAAGAAGAAGAAATATTAGGAATATTTTCAACTTTTCTTTTTCACATAATCTTCCACTGAAATTATTCCCTTATGTTTGCAGACTTTTCTGGGACCAATTTAGCAATTTAAGCAAATAGAGATAACAAGAAAAAGTTTCTGAACAGCTGCTGTACGCTTTGTGCTTTAAACAGGACAAGCTCTGGTGTCTACAGACATAGACTTCTCTCTTTAATGAGAAAACACAGAACTCATAAAGCTTTACATGTGGCAATATCAGCCTAGCAGAGTTTCCAAGAGAAAATTGAAGCAAATCCAAGAGTGGACCAAAGAGAGGAATTTAATTTTAATTCAACCCATTGCCAGTGAAGACATTATAATCACTGGAAATAGTTAACACATTGGAACTCATCCTTTTTTTTTTCTCTTTGTCTTAATTATAACTAGTAGAAAATACAATATGTTCTCAGATTCTAGGGATGTTCAGGGTTTCTAGGATATCCATTTACATTCAGGCTGTGGCAATTATTTGTTAATGAAGGACTGACTAAAATTAATAGTGGTGGGAACACATGCTATTTTAATAACAAGGATGTGAAATTTCATAATAAATCCATTAAAAAGCTTCTGAAGTTACCAACAATTCTTCCATCTTTAGCTAAGGCAAAATGTTTCCCATTTGTATTTCTTCGTCTTTAGATTATTCCATTATGAAATAACAGTTTGCTCAAAATAATTAAACATACCTGCTTAGAAATAAGCAGATATTATGAGAGGAGAAAAAGCACATTAACAACGCTGATGTGAGCCTAGCCCACCTTCTTCCCAGTACCTAAGGTGTTAGGCGAGCTAGTGAGAGCACAGTAAAGGCATCTGCCAAACCAGTACCTTGCATTTTAAAGAAAAAGGGGGAAAAGTGCTACACAAAGTTCACTGTGGTTGTCCCCACCAAGTCACTGTCATGTCCAGCGGACACTCCTCTCAGAGGATAAGTGTTTGAAGACACCACTCACCGCTGTTCTGAATCAAAATGCAATACTGAAAATCTGAAGACATGGGGAAACTCAGCTTCAGAGAACTGTGTGTGGGTGTCAATATGCTTTGGAAACCCTTCAGTGACAATCAGTACAGGAAAATAAGGTAGGCAGAAGGCTGAAGAAATATGTATGAGAAATGGCCTCCCAGACTGATGTGGTAATAGGAAGTCAGAAGGACAACTTATCTATGTTCCAAACCTCTCCTCTAGCGAGTTAAACTCATTACTCCTTCTGAATCAAGCTTAAAAAAAAGCCTCATAATTCTTCTGTTCAAACCCTAGGTTTTGTGGTGGAAATACTGTTCAGAAAATTCTCTGGGTTTATATCCTAGAAATATTAGTCTTTTCCAGCTTTCTACCTGCTTCTTTTCACCTAAGACTTGCATCACTGAGACATCTCATATTTTCAGAACTGGCTCCCTAGTTTTAAATGAAGCAAAACAAAATGAGTTCAGCTCTCCCTGTTGTAACTATCACATTGCAGATGCAGTGGAAACTGAAAATGTTATTTTTAGATTTAATTTTTCTTGTTTTACCTTGACAGATTACGTCCACTAAGTCAGTTATTTTGTTCTACTAAAAATCAAAACAAAAAGCAAACCAGCTGGGTATTGTAAAGATTTTCCAGTAAAATTACGTCCTCTTCAGTCGTATTCTGTATACAGAAAGAAAACTAAGCCCTTGAAATAAATGAACGACACGTATCAGCTGCCATGTTATCATAGCTCCCACCTTTATAGAGTCAATCCTGCATGCTGTTTTATAATACACTCCTTCATTACAGATGTTCTGGGTGCTAAGTGGTGGAGCAATATAAGTGAAGAATAATCAGAAAACAGCTCCACTATATATGGAAGGCTGTCTAAATATCCATATATTTTATTATTTTATTTTATTTTTCTATTTAAGATTGTTTGAGAGAACTTTCTCAAACCGTGAATAGGATGGTCCATTCCCACAAATTGTGTTCTTTATTTGCCTAATGAGCTTATGTATCAAACAGCTTTTTTTTTTTAAGAGCAGTTATTGATACAAAATTGTCTTCCCATTTGAAATATAATTATGTTTGCATGTTTGCATCTAGACAAAGTTTACAAAACCTAGAAGAGTTCACATTAAATAAGACACACATACAATGTGCTCAAGGCTAATTCTACGGCATCCACAAACTTATTGTGTGGGAAGTAACCCAGATGTCTCCTATGGCTTCCAGAATTCCTCTCCATTTCCTTCACACACCCATGAAAATATGGTATGTGTATGGTACTAATCAAGAACTCTAAAGAACGTCACATATATATGTGTATGTTTATATATATATAAAAGACTATATGCTTAGCTAAGAAAACTGCTCTGCAGTTGTGTCTTAAAATTTCACTAGAGCAAGCAACAAAAACACCTAGAAAAAGAACAAACAGCATGGCCTTTTAACTGAACTTGAAACATTCAACATCTTGACATCATTCCTGATTTCCTGGAGACCTAACACATTTTAGGTCATTAACACTCTAAACAAATCGTATCCAGGCAAAATGACACATTTAGTTATGCGAACTGATAAGTCATTTCAGGTTGTGCTGAAAGTTCATCCCAACTCTGTCATGTTCCAAATGAGGAAGTGCACAGGACTTTGGAAAAATCTGCTCCCTAACTTTACAGGGTTTCAACTACGCCAGTATCAATGGTTTATTACAACAGTTACAGGAATTTTGGGTGACTGAAACATTATAGACGTCAGTACCATCTTTTTCTGACAGCTATAAATGATGATCTGAAGACGAGAGCAAGAGACATTTGCTACAGTTTATCTTCACATACATTGCCTTTTATTAAAGACAGCTGATAAAACTTTTCAGTACGTTAACAAAGGCAGTCTGCAGCTACCAGTACAATAACATGGGGCTTGTAGCACTGTATAACAAATGACACCACCTACTACTTCAGAGACTTGAAAGGAGAAACAGGCCTGCCTTCATTTCCTTTCGGAGACAGATGCTTTACATCAGAGAAAGCTGACTGGCATTTTTGTCAGGGTTATAAATGCTGTCTCTTATGGTCTATTGGGAATTATTCTCTTTATTAGCATTTTTATCACAGTGTGCTTGTTTCCTTAGTGGGTTTTTTTTTTGGGGGGTGTGGTGGAGGTGTTGGTGGGGAGGAGGGGAGAGGAATAACAGTGTAATTAACGAACAACAAATTAGTAAATGGCTTGCATTTAGTTGCCTGATTTACATTGATGACAATTATTTCAAACTTTATACTATAAAAACACAGAGAACCTTGGGGCATACAAAAATTTTAATGTAAATTAAAGTCCTCTCTAAAATTAGAGAACTATGGAATTTCCAAATAATTCCAAATAATTCTGCGTAGTGTTTCCGGATTACAGCAATGTAACCAAATACAGTATTGGACTTACAAACAGTATGAATCAGAATGACATAGAAGATGAATGGATGGATCTCTTGCTCATTGTCTCTGGATCCACATATAGCAAATGTCATATCAGAACAGTCCAAAACAGAAGATAGTAAGTTTACTCCTTTGTAAGCTTAAAAACTTATGGAGAGAGAAACAAATACACAAACACTTAACCTAGCTTAAAAAAACACCTCTTGCATGGCAGACAAGGATGAACAAACAGCAGCCCAAAGCCAAGTAATAAAAGTTGAAACTGTTAAGCCCAAAGCTCTGCTTACAGATGACCTTCTTTGCTCAGCACCACAGAGGCCAGGGCAGCAGATTCCGAGACGAAAATGCATTCTGTTGCTGCTGGGGTACTTATAAGGAAAATCATGCTAATTTTTACTCCAGTAGAATCACTTCTCACTTAGTAATTTTAAAAGGTCACTGAGAAGATGTCACCAATATTCATCTTGCTTTTAATGAATTACTGCTGTGCAAGATCTCATGGATGTTTCAAAACAACCCCAGGAATGTTTAATGAATACTGTAATCAGCATAGCCAACCCATCAGAAACACTGAGGCCAAGTGTTTTGCTTTAAAACAGTGCAATTAAGGACATTTGTTTTTATTCTTTTAAAGATTCTGTCTGAATAAAGTCCACACTCAAAGAAGGGCACAAAATGTCACTCACATGTGAATTTCTCATCCTAGCACTTCTGGTTAAAGAGACTGAAAAATTCAGATATTTCTCTTCAATAACTGAAGATACACAGGAGGTACAATGACTGAGTAGTGAAGCAGCAGAGTATTAGTTGTAGACTATCTCACTGTGAGAGCAAAGCATGGTGAGCTGCCTCACCTTATCAGTGACAATGGGTTAATGTGGTCTAATGCCTTTTTTATCCTCCTACAGTGAAGAAAGTATTTTTGCTTGAACTCGTATTATTGGTGTTACTGCTGTACCACAGTGTAGTGTATTCTGAAGCAAAATATCCACAGCTCCCCTTCTATTGCTAAAGATAACCATGAGCAACAGAATTTCAGGGGTGGCACTTGCTTTTGACAGACCTCTTAATTTTTGAGTAAAACCATGGCCTAGAAGTTGCTCAAGATGTTAACATACTACTCCGAAGCATGGGGAAGAGGATGGGTGCAGAAAGCAAAAGGACAGGCAGGGGAGGCATGTGCAGCAAGACGGTTTCTGTCAACTGGATCTCACCCTCCAATGCAATACACTGACAACACTGTAAATTCAGCAGTGACACATGGAAGCAGACTGATTTATAGAAGCAACCTAGTGTGACCAGATAAGCCAAGTGACAGTTATTCCTTCCAGGGGCTCATGTTTTGTCCTGATTCCAGCTAGGGTAGAGTTAATATCCTTTCTAGCATCCGGTGGAATGTTGTGTTTGGGACTCAGGATGAGAGCAGCACTGATAACACCCCCATATTGCTACTTGTTGCCAAGCAATCAAGGACTTCTCAGATCTTCATAACAAGAAGGCGGGGGGCACCCAGGATGCTGGGAGGGGACATGGCCAGGGCAGGTGACCCAAACCTGCCCAAGGCAGATTCCATGCCAGTTACATCACGTTCAGGATAAAGGTGGGCTGGTGAGGGGAGGAGGGCTCAGCTCCAGGAGGCGCGGTTCTGGAGACTGTCTGGTTCCAGGACAGCTCTGAGTTGTATGGCCTGGAGTGTGCGGTTCGGTGAGAAACTGAATCGTGTATCACCAATTTGGTATATTTTGCTATGAAGTCCCATTATTGTTATATCTCTTTCTCTCTCTCTGCTATCCCAGTAAACTATCCTTACTCCAATCTGCAAGGTTTATCTTTTTTGATGGTTTTCTGTCCCTTTGCCACCCTTCCCCCAATTTAGAGAGCACAGCTATGTGATGTTTGGCTCTTTTTCAGGGCAAAACCATGACATGTTTCTACCTGGTTCTATATTCTGTAAGACGTCTTTAAGAGCTGCAGTTAGCACATGATATGTCTTGTATTTTGTTCTGAATAGCATGAATCATAACTAAGACTAACTGATCTCCACTAATTTGGATAAGGTGACAAGAGCGATTTGCCTAGGAACAGATAACTTGGAGCAAAAAGCATTTTGGAACAAGATGATAGCATGTATGGCAAAATATTACGGATCAGAGAGAACAAGAAAGCATAAAATTCAGAGTTGAGAGGGATTTCCTGTGCCATCAGCCCAGCATTCATTTCTGCTGGAAAACAAACAAATCAGCATCTTTGCAAACTCTTAAAATGGAAGAATGCTCTGTAACTTTTTCTCTATGACAGTTAAGTACGTTATTTAAATTGCAAGTCTGCCCATGAACAGTTTCTGTGAGTGCACCTTTGTGACAATGACAGCTTTCAGCTTAAAAAGCATTCCCCCTGCAAGTACTAATTTGAATAAAAACTGCAAAGAACATAGTTTCCACGGTTGTAGTCAGAAATGGACCTAAACGTGTCTGCTGCAAAGGAAGCCTGCATCCCAATCTAATTATCTTGAGACTGCACATAGCTATACGAATCTAACAAGCCAAGGCTCTAGAGTATCACTGCATTCAGTCATCATCTTTAAGAGTACTATGTGTCAACACCAATAAAAGAACAACCTTAGTTACTTACTGTTCACTATTATGTCATTAAACAGAAAGAGACTTCATTTAGTGCTCTATTCATATTTTGCTCACCAAATGAACAGATTTATTACTCTCCAGGGAAGATAAACACCTTCCAAAAAAAAGAGACATCCAAAAAGAAAAACACATAAAAAATAAAGTAGATACAAAAAAATAGTTTCTGTTGAGTATTATTTATGCAACAGTCTCAGGTTAGGATAATAGACCAAGTTAATAAGGCAGAACAAGAGCACATATTAATAACTAGTCACCTTAACAACCAATGATACAACAGAAATGCTAGATCATGGCTTTTTTTTTTTTAATTATATACTGTTTTGCATTTGGGCACTCTCACCTAGACACTTAAAGCACATGACACTTTAACTTCCTGGCAAAGGGAAGATATACATGGAAACTGTAGGTATGCATCTACTCTTGTGTACTTTCAAGCACTGAAGACTATCCTGTCTAAAACCTCAAATTTCAAGATATATTTAAAACCAGAAATTAATAAGTGAAGGTATGGGTTTTTTAATTTTTTTTTTTTATGCTCATGGGTGGCGGTTTCCACCAACAAGCATATTCTGAATCTATCCAGTTTACTTGTAGATTTTTACATGGGCATCATTAAGGAAACCCGCAGCCTTGAGTAAGGGAAGAGTTCAGAGTTCTAGGCTTGGCACTGGAAGGAAGCATCAAGCAGTCTGCTTTGTTTCTCAAATTATCACATCAATAGGGGACATTTTATCATCACCGTTCTCCAGCCAGTGGAGATTTTTTTTCCTCAACATCTTTTTCATCTTAACCTTCAGAGACAGCTCAGAGCTTTGAAAACATACGTTATCCAAAACCAAACAAGGATATATAGATAAATGTAACATCTTGCTGATGAAAGGCTATCTACCATCAGCTTTTATACAAATTCAGAGAATACTCTTTTATGTATCAGCAAGTTAACAAAAGCATGTTTTACAACTGGTAAAGGCTGCAGTTCATAACTACAGCTGAAAAAGTCCCACAAAAATGTACTTAATTGTAATTTCTGTGTATCTAGGGGTTTTTTCCCCCAATGGCCATGCATCAATTTCTTTGATTTATGTTTTAAAAAAAAAAACCCTTCTAGTAATCACTCTCAGTTTATACAGAAACTGTGATGGACATTTTTAGATAACATACTTTTATTATAATAAAAGCTAAACAGGAACATACATTACGAGTATTTAATATTATGGTTATATTAAAAACCTAAACATTTTCCAGGCCTCAAAGTGTTTCTAATTAAACTTCTTTGCTTTCCAGCTCAAATGTTGACATCAGGGTAGGATATGATACTATTGTCCAATTTTCCCTGCATTTTTGGATTCTCTGAAAAAATATTCAAATGACTTAATTTTTGTTTATAGAAATCCAACTGTGCTCTGATGTCTGCAATTTGATAAATTTAATACATAGCTACAATTAAGGTATAAAACATTTAACAACTTCTTTACCTCATCTAACACAAGTATGCTGCGTGCTAATAAGGAAGTCTGCACTCTCAGCAAGTGAGAAGCTTAGTTACTAGCAGAAATATCATCTGTACAACCATACTGACAAACAGAAACTGCTCAAAATCTTTCAGTAACAGAATTTTTCTGTCTTATTAAGAACAAGTAAGGAATTTTTAAAATGAAACTGCATTTGTTAGCAAGTGTATTTTTGCGTGCTCTTACTTTATAGACACTGGAAACCAGAAAAACAAATGCCTTTGTGTTGCTGCCTAAAGGTAAACCCCACTTGTCACTTAAAAGAAATGTAAAGAAAAATTAATATACTCTACTTCACCCAGCATCACATATGCAGGGCTGATTTAAATAGCTTTCCATATTAACACAATCAAAACTATCACATCTTCATGGAGAACTCCAATCCTACAGATCATCTGAGATTACAATGACAAAATCACAGTATATATAACTGGATTTTTTTAAATAAATAAAATATCATTGGAAATTAAAAATAACTGATGAGAACGAATGCTTTTTTACATTGATTTTTGACCAGATAGTGATCTAATACATTAATACCCAGAGAAGGTAATATAGATTTTCAAGATGCTAGCTAGTCACAGACATATGAGTTAGAGCTTTCATTTTTGAGTCAAATAGCCAACAACTGACATTTCAGTTTTAAGGAAGAAGTTTTAATTTCTGGCCTTGAAAAAAACGGCTTAATTCTAATTAAGAAAATCTCAAAATCACAAGATTCCTAGTGTCCTCACACATCTTGCTGCTTCAAGGCTTTGCACTACTGGCTGACGAGAGCAGTCAGCTGAATGAAACACTTGAGAATGAGATTAATCCTGATATTGCTATACATTTTCCAAAACTAGGTATTTGACATTATAAGGTATAGTTTTCAGGCATGCTGTGTAAACCATTATGTAACTTGATATACTTGCTCTGAGCACAGAGAATGAGAACCTTGTTAATTTGTTCAAGACTTGCATTGTGCACTATTACTGTTAAGTCAGTCCACAGAAAAAGGGCAATATTAAAGCATTACAGAAATAGGAAATAAAGAAAACATTAGATTTTTCAGCATTGAAGGATGTTCTAGGATTAATTTTAGCCTTCATTCCACTCCTCCACAGACACACTTTCTTTTGGCTAACTTTCCTAGATAAAAGAAACCATTGGTATTCCTCTATTGGTGATAATTTCATTGGTAAATAAGTACAATTGAAGTCTATCACATGTAGTGATACGATTTCCATAACAACATGTTCAAGGACATTTTCAAACTGATCCAAAAATATAACTTAATCATGTTGAAATAAGGCAATTTTGTAAATAAATCTAACTCTCTAAGTTCGTAAATACATAACAAAATTCTTGAGATGTATTGTTCAAAGCACTACATTTTCATTAGACAGTAGACAAAACTGAAAAAGCTTGAAAAATCATGTTCATAAATATTTTCTTTTCTGAAATTTCTGCATGGAAAACTTTAAAGTATTTGGACATCGTTCTTTTTTTTTTTTTTTTTCCTTCTCCTTTGTCCTTTTTCATCTGGCTGCTACCTGCCTGTTGCATTGTGCAGAGTGGCTATGGCCAGACTGTACTGACTTCAGTATTACCCAGAGGGTTATGAGAGCAGCTGGGGGAAGAGGCACATACTATTGGTTCTTTGCAAAATGATGAATTAGAGTGCTCTGTGTAATTCATAAGAATTCATGCCTTACGTTTTGGCAGTCAGTAACCTGCAGGTGCTCCCTATATAGTATTTAGCAATTAAATCTACAGTACATATTAAAATTATTAACTTCCAGGGTAAGCACAAGGATTTAATTTTTATTCTTGTAGCTTAAAGATTTTAAGGTTGTAGTTTCTAAAATTTGGTCTTTTGATGTCTAATAGAGTAAGACCACTGGGCACCAATTGCTCTCTAGGCTTTTACAAGGTTGTGAGTCGTAAAAAAATAAAACTGCTTTCTACTAGGGCAGCTTTGTTTGCCACCCCTGATCAGTGATACATATGTTTATAGTGCTTTCTGAGTAATTAGTATCAATAACAGCAAGAAATGTTTAGCGGTAAATGTACTAATCCTACACTGAACTGATAGTGCTGTTTATTGAATAGAAGCTTTCTGTATTCTTTGAACTAAGTTTTTAAGAAAGATGCAGGAATATTTTCCTTTTTTAATTACTTTTTTTCTGAAGACACAAGAGGACAACTAACACTTTCAGGTATATTAGAACCAAGAAATCAACGTTTGATTTCTGCCTGTGAAATCTTAGGTAAAAAATCACTCGGGGAAACTGGATGCTTGCAACAAACTGACTCGGAAAAAGCCCTCCATGGCTGGAACAAACTATAATCCAGGGCCACCAGAATCGCTATGCACTTCTGCTGTCAATGGCGCAGGTTAATTTGCTTTATTTTCACTACACATACCACTGTTCTATATGAAGACTACAGGATCCTACAGAAATTAACTTTGGGTTCTACCTAGCAGCAGTCCTTTTGTTAAAGCTCATTTTTTCCTACAAATCTAAAGGTTTGCCATCTGTGCAATTTCCATATTCTCTGTTAAGAAAGCATTTTCTTCCTTTATTATGGGAAAAGCATCCAATTTGTGAACTAAGCAGCAAAACCCCTCATGAATGCAGCTATCAGAAAAGAATTTTTCAAGCAGAATTAATGAAAGATCATGCACTGATCTTTCAAAAAATGATAAAAAATAAGTCTGATAAATTTAACTGTATTTAAATGAAGTTAGAATGTGAAGAAATAAAGTAGAACTACTAAGGTACAATAATATTCCACCAATTAACTCCACCATATATACATCAATCATTTACCACATGGAATCTGAGAGACATAGAGCAAACCTTCATATGGAATTTAATTTAGGGTTTTATTGTGGATTTTTGGTTTTACTGTTGTTATATTAGAAAAGATTTCTATTTTCTTTCACGCTGTAATTGTTTTCAGTGAGTTCAAGGCAGCCAGATGCTGAGGCAACTGGCACTGTTACAAACCATGATGTCAGATTAAAGTTACTTGCTGCTACAGGAAGACAATCTTTACTGGAGCACCCAAAGAATTAGTAAAACTGCCTCTGCTTTGAAATTGAGCAGTTTGTGATATGGAAGACATGTTTCAAAAGGGTAGGTACACTTGGATGCGTATTTACTCTCCGGTAAAACTAACTGCGGTCTGTAGAATCATGTAAATGCAATAAGTAGAGCTGACCAGTAGTATAGAGTGGTTCAGAATGGGAGCACAAAACGTGACTGCCCTCTCCTCACTGCATCTTCTCATTAGCGGACACCTGATCTCCAGACTATAACTTTCCCAGGGAAAAACACTTTCAAACTCATACTGAGGCTGCTCTTGAAGACAAATTCCATGAAAATTACTTCACCCAGACACCTGCCATCTATCCCCTTGCTAGCAGTCTGCAAACATACAGTTCTTCTCAGGCAGATCTCAGACCAAAACCAGCTTTATTGTAGGGCATTTCTCCTCTATTATATGACCTAGATCCATCCAAAGCTGTGGGACAGTGGGGAAGAAAAACAGTTCCATCAAAACCATCTTGTGAAACAGAAACATAAGTTTTCCAGAACTTCTGTAGGGAAAAAATATCTAATGGGATATACCAACCCAGAACAAAAATAATTCCTAGAATGCAAAATACATCAGAACTACAGATGAGAAAGAAAATTAGGAAGTTATTTATTGCAAAACTTCCTGCTGAGAATGTACTGTTTGTGGGTTTATTTAATGAGCATTAAAAACTCTTCCTTACAAGTTCTAACGGCATAATAAATTCATTGCATTGTTTCCAGAATCAGCACTAGAATACTGTATTAAGAAAAACTTGCTGGATTCTCTTTTAATTGAGTTCAAACAGATGGTTTAATTTCTGAAATTCTAATCTACTGCTGTGAATTCTATATTTCATGGCACTTTATTTTTGATTGACACTGAGGGCTATGTTAAAAAACCAAAAGCAATCTTGCTCTCTCCAGGAGCTGATGCAGGGAGCATAGTACCCCCTGCCATATTACTATCAAACTGTGAATCACAATCAAGTGCACAGGTCTATCTGTGATATGCTGCCTTCACTTCCACAAAAATACTTCACCTCTACAAATTACTGCCTTCCAATGTCACAAAAAATAATGACTCCTTTCACTTAATTCAGTAATACAAACCTAGGCTGTGACTTCCACTTAAATAGTTTCAAAAACCCATTTGTTTTTTAAATCGTTCTGCAAGTGAACATCATAGCTGAGTACAAGCGCAACTGTTGCACAGCTATTTTCATACTAAAAAGTAATCATAGGAAAAAAGGTTATCTCTCTGCCAAGATGTGGAAGAGAAACACTAAAATTCTAGGTGATGAGACAAAGCAGCACTCAAAGAGACAGGTCTAGCTGAACTCCATCCTTTTTTCTTCACATAATTTTAACGAAAGACTCAATGTGTCTATATACCAGATAAAGACTTCAGATTTCCATAATGAAAATACATATTAAAAACCCCAACCAAACAAAAAAAAAAAAAAGAAAAAGAAAAAGAAATGTGAGGACACTAAGTTTTCCATTCAAGTTAACTAAGGAGTGTTCCTATCAAATTTCTGAATCATGGTCTTCACAACTAAGTATCTGAAGTATCATTTGATATGAGAATTTCTTTTCCTTGCAGAGTTTATAATCCCATTGAGAATTACAATTATCCAATGGGATTAGGAGTGTTCTATACATAGGTAGGACCCTGGATAGAAAACACAGAGCCATAGAATAATTTAAGTTTTAAAAACACCTTTAAGATCATCAAGTCCAACTGTAAACCCTACACTTTAGTACCTGGGTGATTAACTTCTTAGGAAACATCCCTGAATTAATAATAAACATGCATGATTTTTATGAAAACATTAGTTTTTAATTTTTAAAGATTTAGCCACATAAATATTTTGAATACTCTGTACAACAAAGCCTACAATGGAAAATGGGTTTATAAAACATTTATTTATTTATTTTTCTGACTTTACAAGCGGCGTAAGAGATTGCCATCAGACATACTGAAAACATTATATGACCTATGTCCAAAGCGAATAGGGCATTTATTATCAGAGAGCTGTTCTCCCTCAAACTATGTTATGCAAAAAATTACTGTTTCAACAGTTCTTTTCAAGACTAATTAATGATTTAATCAAGACCTAAGGGTTAATTAAATTAGAAAAGTTAGTATATAGTTGCTTATCTCCAACAATTGTTCCTCCCATTAAAGAGCATATCTATACAGTTCGGAGCCCCAGAAGATGAACGACTAAAAAAATACATCGAGGCAATAATTAGATTGCCGAAGGATTAATATTTATGGAACATATGTAAACATTTTCATAGCTAAAAATGAAAAGAAAAGCACTCCAAATTACCATGACAATGAGTTTCTGGCTTACTTTGCAGTGTTTCCTGGTATGCAGCTTACTGACTTTACATTAAGATGAGTTCATAGCTACTGGCATGATTTCACTTAAGGACATCAGGAACTATGAGCCTAACTTACCTCTCACATGTACAAGAAACAGAAGAAACTCTAAACAAGTCAGTGGTGATACCGAAATGCACTATTTATGTAAGCAGAAGAAAATCAAATGTATTTTCATTTCAGTTATTTAGAGCCTGCACAAAGTACTTACATATAGATTAGGATATCAATGTACAACAAATTATTCAAGATGGGAAATAAACAGCAAATCAAAGGCATTTTAATTCAATTCCAAAGCTCGCAAATTACACTGAGTGAGCCAATTGATCTCATATATTTACATATTGAACTGCTTGTATAATCAGAAGAAAAGTATACAAACGTACTCCCCATAATCCAGCTCTTGTAAAACTGAACATGAGAACTGCAATGACATGATTTCCAGATTTCTCCTATGCATCTTACAGAAAGACAGATCACAAGATTGAGAACCAGAACCATAATTACCCAAATCACCTAAAATCTTTGATTTCACAGAGCTGCTACAATGCATGAGAAAACACATGCAGAGTTTTCTGGGATAAGACTACATATACTCATGTATTTCCCAAAGGAAATTCAGTGTTTTCCATAGCTGAGTAAATTGGTTTTCAAATAATACAACCTATCCTGATATTGTGGTTCAGAATTACAGGTAAATATCCCCATTCCAACAGCCTGTGTTCTTTCTTTGTCCCCTGATGGAGATCACTGAGATGGGAAATGCTATATGGCTTTTTTCGTTCGCTTTGTCTGTTGTGTTTTTGAGGAAGCAGGCACTCATATCCGCTGAAGTAGGAATACTTTAAGATTCAGAACAACAGCCTGTACACTAGCGGGTCTTCAAGCTGACAATTGTGCATGGCAAAAACTCCTAAAAGTATCTATAAAATCTTTCAGAGGACTGTGAAGAAATATAATTGAAACATAGAATATAACTTTTTGTTCAACACAATAAATAGTTTTCCCCAAATAGCTGAACAGAGATAACACATCTGCCTTGCACTTAGCTCCAGACAAGAAGGATTAACTGAGTACAAGGACCTGGAAGGGATGAAGCAGCAAGAACAACAACAAAGCAAAATTGAGCTGGGAGCCCAAATTACATTTAAAACTACCCATCTCAGGAGGGGCAGAGAGAGCTCATGCATCTATAAACTCTTTACATGGAGAAGTGTTGCTATTTCCGTGCAAATACTGATGAGCCTTTGTACCTGAAACTAAGGACACCTTGCATTCAGTTAATAATAATATTCTTGAATTTCTTCACTCTTTACCACCTTCCGCTAGGCAGGCTGAAAAATGTCATAGCTATTCAAATACAGAGCCGCAGAATCAGACAGTTATTGCCTGTCAACAGGGAAAGTCTACTCAATTTACAGTAACCAAGAAAGTATTCTCTCATCTTTCTGAGATCAGAGAGTGGCATCTTCTTTATTCTAAGGGTGTTCCACTATCTCCTCTCCCAGTGGAGCTAATCCATGCCTAAGCCTCCCACTCCTATATCTATTTGAAGTCAAACTACTAAAAGTATGCCATCTGGGAATTCAGTTCACATCAGTCATGCCTGTCTTCTCATTAGGAAGCCACAGTACTCTTTACAGTCCCTAAAAGCCCTGTATTCCCTATAACAACTAGTTCAGTATTTAGGAAGCAACAGAGCAGGAAGAGAGGAAGAATTGGATCCTGGGAAGTTTTCTTATTCCTCACACCTTCACCAGGAGAAAGAGAAAGGAGGCATTTTCAGGAGGCCAAGAGCACTGCTGGGCTGGAAGGAATCCACAGTCATTCATATCATTGAGGCAGAAAGTTTGGCACACTTGAGAGGAAGCTTTAAACAATGAGAGGCTTAGAAGCATCTGCTGCTGGTAGAGGGAAGTTGTGCAGCCCTGACACAGGGCAGGAGAAGCCAGGAGCAACGCAAGAAGGGCAGGCAGGCAATCAGCAGAAGCTCCTCCTGCCGCACAGGACCCACTTTTGAATTGTGAGTAAAGGCAGACACAGTGTAAGACAGCTGAAGAGATGAATCTGATGGGTGCTAACTACCTTTGTGGTCACTCCACGGCACCTGTATATAAAGGTCTAAGATTGCTGTGTGGTCATTATTTTCAATAACTATAGAAGAACATTTCAAAACAAGGATTCTCAACTGAAAAATGTCATGCTTTATGGGGACGATATGTGGCGTAAAAATCATATACGCACTGTTTCTCTAAAGGCCCATGTCAGCTTTATCTGTACTATGATCTGGAAACCAGGAGTATGATGGCAATAAAGCCCAGTTGGGTCTGAACAACAACAGAGACTAGGTAGACCTGCACAAAAGAGCTGTGGGAGCTATAGATTCATCACTTGAAGGATCTGCAGTGTCTCTGGAGCAGTGTGAGGTGGACACTGAATCCAGAGAAGCACGGAACAGTGCCATTTTTTTGTTAACTGAGGATCAGTTGCAGACAGTTGAAGAATCACTTTTAACCTATTGATTACTGTAATCATCGGTAGAAACAGCATAGGTAAAAGTTTTATCAAACCTCTCCCTGGCAATAACAGAACATGCCCTTAACAAAGCTGGCAAAATGCATTAAAGCTGTTTCCCTCCTAGCCTTGTCAAGCCAAATGGGAGAATTGCTGACTGTTGAGAAGAAAGTAAAATACGGAAAATTGGCATGGAAACACATAAGTAAAAATTACATATATTTTAAGACAAAATCCAACATCTACTTTATTTTTTTAGATGTACATACTATCAGAAGTATGTTCATTTTTAGAGGCCTCGCCATGAATAAATGCCATATATTACAAACACTTTCCAAAAGAAGGCACTGAAAGCATGTTATCTATAATATGGTTATAAAAATACAGTCAGTTATCTGGAAATCTCCACAATTCACAACTGTTAGGCATCTCAAGGTAGAGCTTATTGCAAGCCTGGAGCCTTTGACACGAAATCTGTATTTCAGCATTGAGGGGAAAAAAATAAAAGAAGCACTTGTAGAAACTCCTTTTTAATATGATATTGTGTTAACTGATTATATAAACCCTTCGAGTCAAGAAATGGTTTAGTCCCCCACATTATGATTAAACACCATCTAGTGGAAATTGTATTTATTTTGCTTATAGGTACATTTCGTCTTTCCCCCTCATTCTATGTGTTTGCCTTTATGTATGTCGTTACAGTAAGACATTTAATCAAGCTCTTTTGAAGCGGTAGAGTGGAAACAGCTGTTTCTGACAATGTGCCAATGACATGGGGCTTAAAGCTGTCATGAGCTCCAGATTGCAAGCAGCACTAATACGTGGTTGGGATGGCAGTGGATTGCAGGTCATGGCACCTCCTTGAGGAATGTTTCTGAGCCAATCAGCTCAAGGTGGTGTCTCAAAGTCTTAAAGCTCTGGTGAGCTGTCTTTCACTTCATACTCTTGAGGTCATACTTCAAAGTGCCCTGTCTTCTCAAGAGCCATTGCCATATGTGGGGTTTCTAGAGCAGATTTTTAAAAATCGGCTGCTTCAAGTTCAGACTTAAAAAATTAGAAATGCAGTTCTATTACACAAATGATGTCTTAAAAGTTGAATAAAATCTGAAGCTTAAGTCAAGATCTCACATTCCTGCTAAGAACACCAATTTAAAGAGGGTTTCTGGATGACTGATTTTTCCACAACAAAGTAAGCTTAAGGCTCACATTTTTAGAGTGCCTAACAACTTGTTAAAACAATTTCCTGGTTTGTGAACATTACAAGATGTAGGGCACCTAGAAACCATCTCTGAATACAGACTTTCCTCAGCAATACACCCACTCAGAATAATTACCACATAAATGTCTTGCTGTCCAAGAAACTTACACTTTTATTCCTTCTCACAAATCTCTTAAAGTTAGATTAATGTGATCAGCATGCATCCAAGTCAACATTGCTTGAATAAACACATATGTGCTTCTCACTGACAAGGCTCTAAAATGATTTCGTTTTGACCACAGTAAACACACAATGTAGGAATCTTTTTTTTTTTTTTTAATTTGGCAAGTAGAAAAAGATACTGGGGTTTGGGAGTCTAATCTCTTTAGAGGAAGGAAAAGAGAGTTATATAAGAAGTGATTCATAGTGAATAAAAGTAGATTCCTTCTCCAAGCTGCTTCTTGGATTCCTCTCTCCCCCTTGGCTCCCCAGAGGAAAGACAACTCTGTGAAGTCTATTTGGAAATAAACAGATGTAATCTCGAGAACCCCTGCTTCTCCAGTGAAGTTTAAGACAAATGATTCCCATCTCCGCAATGGCACTATATTCTACCAAAAACCCCCACTGCTCTTCTGAAATTTGACTGGAAATTACTTTCATAGATGATAAATACACACCTACTGCAATTAAGGCCAATCATGCACATAATTAAGAGAACAGTTTGGTCTAAATGTGGCATCATAATACTAGCCAGATTTGCCTTTTCTTTGCACCTGAGCTGCATTTCAGACTGTACTGCAAACGTATTGATGTGTGTTAATTCTTTTGCACTCCACAGAATGAAGGTGAGTCCAAAAGCAAAGACAATGTTCAAGATGTGGATACACATTTTAACACACTGGTGCTGTATTCAGTTCTTTTTGGTTGGTTGGTTTTTGTTTTGTTTTGTTAATTTTGTTTGTTTTGTTTGTTTTTTTTTTCAAATACTGTATTCATTGTAATAAAGCTTCTCACTTTCATGGTATTTTCAGTTCTCTCAGAATTAGCTCAATGATGAATGAATAACACCAATACTATGTAAACAAAACCTTTGTGTGCTTGCTTTCTTAAAAACAATGGCTTGCATGTTTCAGAGTTTATTTTCCCCTGTAACTGAATGCTTTTCTGGGAATGTTTTTAGCCTCCTTAGTCACAACGTTTTATAAAAATGGATTAGCTGAATGAGCAAGTGACTCAGTCAGACATGAAGAAGGTATATTGGTTGCACACTACTGTGCCCGAATCTAGAGAAACTGAAATAAAAAAAGGCTTAGGAAACAAATGCAAGAGTGGAAACTGCTCTTTGGAAAAAAAAAAAAAAAAACCACACTGAAATAGCCAGCTAAGGAGCTCTGAAAGTCCTAACTCAGGTGGCCATTTAAACTGGATTTGGTTGTAGAAAAGCTCAGCAAAGCACCTTCTGGATCTGGAGCAAATGAGGAAAGGACTATGTATGAAGCATTGTTTCATTCCAAAAGCAACAAGGACAGTTGAGAAACCAAAGAAAAGGATGCAAAGGAAAACAGTGAGAATGCTGAGAACAAAATCATATCATAAAAGAGCATACAGCCAACAATCAGTAAAAGATTGAATTTGTAGCATTATTAACAGATCTTATTGCTGCTAAGGATGGAATTTTATAGTAGTTATATTAGAGCTCTTACTCAATATGCAATATTTTCAAAGAAATGGATGCAAGAAAATGGAAATCTGTATTTTGTTTTAGGCTGCAGTAGCTGAAAAATACCTCAGAAACTAGGCATGGGTATAATTCTACAGAGTAACTGATAATTTAGTCTTCTTGCTGCAGTGAATAAGACAGGAATTTGTAACAGAGAAATGGATCTTCAGCATGGAAACCACAGGAGAAAAAAGAAAAAAAAATGTTAAAAAAAGAGACAGCTTACTTGGATCCTGATCCAAAACCTGCTAATGTCAATAGAACCCACTGAAGTACCCAAAGGGGTAAAGTTCTGATTAAACAGATGCTTTTAGAGCTTATTTGTTCCAGGTACAAGGCTGATACACTGCACAGAATGAGTCTTCAGTGCTGCCACAGTATTCTCACTGAGAGAGAATTTGGGAACAGACCTCTTAGCAACTACTCTTAAACAGGTGCACACAATAGATATATATGGAAATACACCTATACCTGCATCTGTAAATTACATCACATTCATACATTTAATATTTTGAATTTTCTACAAAGAAATGTTTGTAGATCAGCAGTGATGGGTACAAGAAAATAAAATGAACCTACAGATCAGTATTGCTGGGTCCAAAAAAAAAGTTTACATCCTTCAGCACTATATTTTGTTTAAGGATATTTGTTTAGCATCCCGAGTCATATAATTTTGTGAATCCTTCATATTCTTAATACAGTGATAGGATACACAGGCTATATCCAAAATAAAGAATTAAACTGTGGGCCTTTTCACACTGAGAGGAAGGTTGCTACAGAGGCACAAACTGAGCCAGTGCAGTCTCTCAGACAATAACTGGGCATGCTCTTGAGTAGCAGGTTGGATCAACACTAGAGAATAGTCCTGGGCACATTTAATTTACCAGTATGGCTGTAGCTGTGAAGCACAGAGGATTTCACTAATCTGCATTCCATGCTCCTTTGGAAAGATCTGGATCTTCTCTCTTACCATGTCTGCATAATACTGCTTACTAATTAGAAGACCTCCTTGAATGGCTGCTTTTCCTCCCACTCTGAAATATTACAGTAAATTTGAGAATCAATAAAAGAAAAAAAGATATGTATGACTACTTCTGGTTTTATTTTCCTTTTCATTCTTCAGAGATAGCCCTTGTACAGCCATAAGAGAGTTGATGCTGGTAGTGAAAAAGGATAAAACTTCTCCACTCTGCATCATTAAAATACTTCTAAAAAGTCATGCACCATATGCATACTATGGTTAGCTAGAAAGTTAAACTTTATCATCTTGACCATGAAAGTGACATTAGCTCTTAAAGAAAGCTGAACAATAGTACCTAGTAGATTTTAACTTAAGCTAATCAAAGTTTGAAGAAAGTTGCTATAAACTGCTCTAATGATCTTATGCCANAAACAAATGTATCTGTGAGTTTCCGAGAAACCTTTTGAGAGTACAATGAACCACAAAAAAAAAAGAAGAGGAACTACCACCTTGGAGGCAACTGAAGTAATTCTTTCAACATTAAGGTATTCACTCAGAAAAAAAAACCAAAAAGCCTCGCATGTGAAAGCATATAGAAACATCAAGCCTAAATTGTTATCTCATCAAGTATGAATTCAAGAAATACATAGATTTTAGAGAGGTTTTTCTAAAACATGGTATGACAGTGTATAACTTCATATAAATAAGTTATTTTGAGTTTTTTTAATTATATTTTGTTGGNGAGATAGCCCTTGTACAGCCATAAGAGAGTTGATGCTGGTAGTGAAAAAGGATAAAACTTCTCCACTCTGCATCATTAAAATACTTCTAAAAAGTCATGCACCATATGCATACTATGGCTAGCTAGAAAGTTAAACTTTATCATCTTGACCATGAAAGTGACATTAGCTCTTAAAGAAAGCTGAACAATAGTACCTAGTAGATTTTAACTTAAGCTAATCAAAGTTTGAAGAAAGTTGCTATAAACTGCTCTAATGATCTTATGCCACAAAAAGGATGCTTTGGTTTTGAACATGTAAAGCTTGTCAGCAATACCTAGAAAACCTCAACTTATACAGACCCACTGCCATGAGCTGGCAGCCTTCCTTTACTGCAAAAGTTTTCTGAAAAACCACACACATATAATCATATTTATATATGATTATATGTGTGTATATAATNGCCTCGCATGTGAAAGCATATAGAAACATCAAGCCTAAATTGTTATCTCATCAAGTATGAATTCAAGAAATACATAGATTTTAGAGAGGTTTTTCTAAAACATGGTATGACAGTGTATAACTTCATATAAATAAGTTATTTTGAGTTTTTTTAATTATATTTTGTTGGTTTGAATTTTAGCTGGTGCTGCTTCTTATTCTGAGGTCTGAAAAGTCTTCATTTTTTAAGCCTGTAATTGTTAAGTTGTGTCCTCAAATTTGGCATAATAGACTTCTGTGACAGGAAAGTGTTCCAAATTGCATTTACTGCAAAGTATTAGTTATTTAAAATAAAGTGTGCCCCATTTACATTCTTCTTCTTTTTATTTTTTTAAACAATATGAAGGGAATTAAAAAGGAATTTAACCTTGATTAAAAAATGGTAAAAAGAAAATATTTTATTTAGTAAATGTATTATCTAAAATGCCTTAAACATTGAATCACATAATAGCCATTCATTCTCCTTTACTAGTGAAAATAGCACTTAACACATTTTAAGGTAGATAATAAAGCTAAATCTAGAAATCTTTTCCAAGTGTGTTAGCCAAATAAGACTTGTTGCTAGAACGCTGACATAACTTGAAAGTATAATGATTGCTTTGACAAATGAACAGCTTTATCTGACTATTATATAATTAAACATTAAAAGGACATACATAATATAGGCCAAGAGATCAAATAGTCCAGCAAGAAGTTTCTCCTCGACACAAACAGTTGAGCACTGTAGCACGTTCATCATCACGTTCATGAGTAATGGGTATCATTAAGAAGGTACTTACGTTGGGTCTTAATCCTGCTGCCATTTCATAATACTTCTCAGCTTCTTCATTGAGACTGGCTTGTCTACAAGGACAGAAAAAACAATACAGTTACACATAATTTTCCTTGGATTGAAAAAAGATCCATACCTAAAGAAGCACACCCAAAAGCAAAATACTGCAACTATTCCCCACTGTTTAAGTATACTACCTTAACAAACACTGAAAATATGTCAATCTAAAATTTTATATTCTGGAGTTGTCCATTTTCAAAAATCTTCTTTGCCTAAAATATTCATTTTATTTCTGAAATGATATTAGTACACACAGGAGAGAAATGCAGAAGGCCAAACACTCATCTGAGATAAACACAGAGATACACTAGTCTTCATCAGAGGAAAATCTGGCTCTTTTTATGTAATTAGCCATACTTTACCAGTAAGTTATTAAGTTGTAGACTATACAATACAGTTCCTTTCTGTCTTGTCAAGAACATTATCATTACAGAAAAAAAGGAAATAATAATAAAAAAGAAGAGAATACAGTAATTTCTTTAAAATAAGCTCCCATGAATCCAGGAATTCATTCAGACAAGAGGGTTCTGATTTCAACATTTACTCACATCAGCCTGAGAGGGGATTTAAACTTAGATTTCATATCCCAGGGGAGTAAGTCATGTTTCTGTGTACCTGAAGCACTGTCAATTCACCTCCTTTTCTTTTCCCTACTAATATAGATGACATCTACTCCTAGTAGTTTGATTTTTATTCCTTTTCCTGAGTTTTCAGCCTTCAAATGAAAATGCAGTATGCTGCCAAAGAAATCCAAACATATTTTTGTCTCAACAGGCCCTTCCTATCTCTTCTCTCAAATGCCTCTCTTTTTCTTTTTTCTCTACCTTCTTAATTTCCCTCCAGCTATTCATTTTGGCTGCTGTCCCAATGAGTATCAGTTGATTTCATACATGTAGTGAGAATGACAGTAAATACGTAAGAAATGTAATTGCTTTTTTTCAGGTCCCTTCAGGAGACCTAAGATAGATCTTCAGCTCATTTGTGTTTGTTAGGAGATTACAGATGGATTTCTGTGATACAAAATGGTAAAATTAGAGAACAATGGTAAAGCTGGTTGGTTGTTAGAATAATAGGGTTGGTTTTTTTCAGATGGTGTTTTGTTTTTCCCTTTTTCTTCTGCTTCGGAGAACAGTTACACATTCAAAGAGTTCAATCAACTGAACACTTGTATCTGGAGATTTTACCTTGTTCACTACATAAGCTTTAACATGATTTGACATTCAGTGATCAAACTGTGTTCTAATTTTATGTTCTCATCCACCCAAATTTTAAACATTAGCCACAAAATACATGAAAGGCAATTAATCCCAATCAACACATTCTGACAGTTATTGGTCTTGGGAGGAGAAAGGGAGGAAGGGTTATTCCTTTGAAATTTCTCACATAATTCACAGGCAAGTTGAAACCACTTCCTGAATAACAAATTGCCAAGTAGGACCTGGTTTATACCTGTTAACTGTTTTAAATTATTCTGCACATGTATCACTGACTCAGTGGTTGCAGTGGTTAGAAACGATTGAATGTCTAAAAATATTCATTTAACCTGCTTCTGAATCACTCCTGCCAGGCATTAGTAGCATTTTAAATAAGTGGAAAAAAATAATCTCATACTTCAAATTTCAAGACTGACTATAAGGCACGTGAAATGTGTGACAGGTGTTGGTGGTTATTTTGGGGGGGGGGTTGTGTGTTTGGTTGTTTTGTTTGGGGTTTTTTGGTGGTGGAGGTTTTTTTGTGTTTATTTGTGGGGTTGGTTTTATTTTCCTATTTGCACAAAACTGTCAGGGAACAAAGCATTTCTGAATGTGGTGACATTTCTGTTATGACAAACAAGGTGTTGTACCCAAGAGGCAGATACATACAGTACACTTTGCCTCCAAAACATGTTGTTGGCACATGAACATGAGAATTAAAATCCTGACCCCGTTTAGACCAGTGGAAATACATGGCTTGATTTTCTCCCACATGCACACCTTGAAGCTTGGATAATTAATTTCTAAGTTGAAATCAGTTTGAATTTATAGTTTTCCGTTATAAAAGATCCATAGAAATGAATGCACGCCACAGTAATCTAGTCAGGAAAATACCAGGTCCATTTCTGGGGCATCCAGCAACAGTTCCTCCAGTTCTGATACAGCAGAATTCTGGTTCCCATTTTTCACTGGAAATCTAAACTAAAAATTCATTATGTTACGCCCTTCAGTGGCTTTCCCTTGAGAAAAATTAAAGGCACAGAGGTAGGAAATTGCAGTAACCCTACACCACTGAGCAGTAAAGGGCTCTGGATCAATGTCAAACAATGGAAGAACATTATTAAAGGAAACATAATTCACATTAGAGTAAAACATTAGATAAATTGCTGATAATAAAACAGAAAGGAAGAAAAGGAAGCAAAGAGAAGTTTGGAAGACAGACTCCTTTTCATAGTTACGAGCTATACTTCAACCTCTACCCTAAATCTTTTCATGAGGACTGACCTTGAAAACACATCCGATTTCCCCCTTTAACACCAAGCACTCAATCTTATTTTAAGGGACAAAAATGTCTCCTCACTTTATTCTCTCATATCTCTTAACCCAAGCCTCCAGACCTAGAAGTTGCCTGTATTTTGTTCCAGCTAACTGTCAGTGACACTTCATAAATGTGCTTGACAACACATTGCTCTTAGGTTCTCCTGACACTAGGTTATATTCACCTTGCACTTATTTTAAATCTTTATGTTGATCACTGGAAAGAAAAATATTCTTTTAGGAGACAGATATGCTGACTGGTTTAGATACATAAACAAGTGAATGGGAAAGGGTTATTTTTATCCTGCCTATCACTTAGTGTAAGGCTTCAGACTGTTAATTACTTTTTTAATGTGACATCATGGATGTCACTCCAGGTGCAAGCATGTTTCCTTCAAAGAGATTTATACTTTAAAATACTGAATGTTAATGTTTGGCATTCCTAATGGACCTTTTCTTTGTCATAACAAAATCATAAACAGATTCCATACATGTAACCCTTCATCAACATTTTTGTTTTACAAGTTACAAAATGTACATAGACCATGTGCTCAGCCTTACATGCATATACGTATGTATTTAAGCACATGGACAGTAATTAATGAATATATTTTTAGGCAATAACATAGGATGAGCTTGTGCCTATGAAACTGTGCCAATGACTATACTCTCTATTTAGGAATAGTACTTTGGAGAACCAAAACATTATCATAAAAGCTCACTGAAAAACAAAGGCCATGTCACACAGCACTGCTATAATTTAGACTTCTGTTTTCAAACAGCCAATAAACATGCTATAACTTAATGTAATGAGTGTTTCCCAGAGCCAGCCACTGTCTTGCAGAAGCATGATTAAAAAAAAAAAAANTCTTCTTCCTGTGCTTGTTTTCATTTGGAGACAACATGAAGCTTCTTTCCTGTTTCTACATAGTATGATGGTGTCACTACACTGTCATTCCTCGTTCAGCATCTCACTTCAGTATACAGCTACAATGTGAACCATAGCACTGTTAATACATGGCTCAGTTACTGAAGCTACAGCTACCATATGGTATTACGACTATATGCGTCACTACATGCCACTAAATTGTATCTATCTTTGCTGGAAGGCTTCAAATCGAGGCTGTAAGAGCTTAGCAAATACTACAAAAGTAAGCACACACTTTCTGTTTTAAAAAGAACCATCCAAACAGCTATATGATCCTTGAAGGAAGCTGTCTGGAAAACAAATTTGTTGAGAAAACAAATTTTACAGGCAAGTACTATGCAAGTAAAAAGCTACCAGACTGTTGCAAAGAAATTAATCACATTCATCCCCCATCTCACCCCTACTACAGATGACTTGATTCATTTGGCATTGTGTTATCAGGGTCCTACAGAAATCATCTAGGCAAAAAATTAATAACTACGTTTGTGTAATTAGAAATAGGGAGGTCTCTCAATAATGCAGATGGAACTAACCCAGGTCTTTTTTCTTTACTTTAGTCACTAAGAGAGGAAGCAAACAGTGCTGGAATACCTGACAGAAGCAACAGAATCTTTCTTGTGACTGTTAAACTGAGAAGAGGCTATCTATAAATACAGCTGCTGCATTTAGATGCAATTAATGATCCTGCTGCAAATTTAAGAAAAATTAGCCCACAGCATTGCAGTTCAAAAGTTTCAAAACTTGTTAATTTTTATTTTAGTTACATTTTAATTTAAATATATTTCTCAGAGAATGAAGGGATTTTCTATTAGAGTAGAAAAATAAATCGGATGTGGAAAGTTGTGATTGTTTTTCATCTAAAGCAGCTGTAACACAAATTTGAAAGAATTTTCCTGAAATTCTAAAGAAATGTCTACATGGTTCATTATCCTATGACACACCTTGGAATAATGGTGGAAACAGGACTATGACAGGAGGTAAAAATAATTCTAACTTAACAGTACATCACTCGGTAGAATATTTTGTCTGAGAAAAAAATATTAGAATGCCCACAAAAACCTAAGTTGCTGTTATTATCTCCCAGTCATTTTGGACACCTTGCTTCAACCATATTAATTTCAATCTCTTTCTCTTAGTTCACAACACATCTTTCAAATTTATCTCTACTCTCTCATGACAGCCAATTCAGTTTCATGCCCTGTGAACCTCTATAATGTATTTCTACCTCACAGCTGTGCAGTCCATTCAAAATTCTTACTCATTTACCAGTCAGTTTTTATAGCTATCTATGGTACCTGAAGAGCAGTTGGTCACCTACATGAAACTATTATATTTAATAATTTCAGCCTTTCATTTATAACTGTCTTTAGTATCCACAGTTTCCAGCTGTGTCATTATGCCAGTCTAAGTGCTCCTTTCCTTCCTTCCTCCTTTGATTCTTGGTATCTGCTTTCCTCTTGGAATCACCACAGCTCTCCATCTCTCTAAATATCCTGAAAATCAGCCGTTTCTGAAGCTCCACAGGCTCATGATGGTTTTGTAACTATTCTGTCCTAATGTATGAATATACATTCCCCTTGTCCAACAGCTGTTATGTAAGCAATATATTGAAGAAAATCCCAAGTAAAGCAGTGAACAAAAGCAGACAAGAGATTCATAACCTTTTTCATAAAAATCAGTCAGATCATGACACATGCAGTTTTAAGCAAATTCTTGCCAGTACTGAATATAACTCTGCCACCCTCACTCTTGCTAAATCCTCTAGACCACTTTAGTCTCCCAGAGCTTATCAAGAAGGCATTACAATCTTCAACGAAGAAGGATGAGTATTTAAGTGAAAAATTAGATCAACTGGTATCCCAAAGGACCACAGTTAAATTCTAGCTAAATTAAACCACCAGAACTCTTTTTATTATTGCTCTGTTTTCAATGGTTTTGGTGGATTTTTTTTTTTAAGTTGTTTTGGTTTGCTTACATCTAAAATAGATACTGCAGTTCAAAATCATTGAGCTCAGCTCTGGTCAAATGGGTCCACTCTCAAGCAGATCAAGTAGGGTAACCATGGCTGACGTACAATACAGCAACATAGCTCTTACGCTTACAGTGAAAAAAATTGCCAGATATGAGTAGGCATGTGCCTTCTAGACCTGTGATGTTTCATTAAGTGCTCACAGAGACAGTAAGAGGTTTATTAAACCTATCCTCAAAATAGTATTGATCTATGCTAACACATTTTGAAATACCAGCTAAAAATCAAATCATTAAACCCTCTTTCATAACACACTGAAATCAGGACACACTGATTTCTGACACACTCTATACAACTCCGGATTTGCCTTTCAAACCTAAGTTGCTATGCTTCTGTGTGTAAATGCTACATTAATCTAAATGTTTCAAATTACTGAGTTCTCCCTTGAGAAATACTGTTCAGAAAATAATCAGGGGGAAGGGAAGGATCCTTATAATAGCTTGTACACCTGCAGCAGGTCAAACTATTGTTTACCAGTGAAGTTTGTCTTGGTTTTTCTTTCCAGTCTACAAGCAGTGAGAGTTATTTCTCAAAACGCATTTTTGGGACTTATGTCAATATCTTGGTATAGAAACATCGTTCTGAAACATAGGTCACTTGGCTGAAGCTGACTCTGCCTTCTCTTTAATACCATTTTCTTTTAATTTCATATTCTAAATGTTAAAAGTATAAACAGCTATGAGAGGTATCTTTATCAGAGAAATTATCTCAATAGCTGTTTTGTGCTAATGAAGTATATTTTTTATTTCCTTTTTCATGCATTTTCTAAGCATAGATATAATCTAAATGAAATCAAGTATCCTCATAGCTGTTAAGCAGACAATAGACTATAATTAGATAGTTATCCTAGAAAAAAGCATGGAAGATACCTATTATAGTAATGCGAATTTAATGATAATGTTCAGGCAGAAGTTTAATGTTACTTAATATCCAGGTCTGACAGCTTTAAAAGGATAAAAAGAAGCCTAAAATTTTATACTATTCAGATTGGAGAACAGAATTAAAATATAAGACTACATTGTAAATCATTGATTCTGATAATATCATCAAGCACTCTTGTGAGTCTTAATGTCATCATTAGGCTGAGAATATTTAGATTTCTAATTATCGTAATGTTCCCTACTAATATTAACATAGAAAGTTTATTTTTAATATTGTCTACTTACATCCAGATAAAAAAAAAATACTACTTTCAGTTCCTATGTGTCCTAAATGTTTAAAAGTCAGGTGAAAGGAAATTCTGCAGAAAGTTCCTCATAAAAGGAACACTTGCTCTTGTATGCAAGCAAAAACCTTCTTACAAACAACAGTTTTAAAGGTAAGAAATCAGAATATAATGCACAGAAAATTGAAAGTGCTAAACCCTGCAACAGTTCCAATTATATTCTTTTTATCTTATTAGCAATATTGAATTATTCAAAAGAGTTGCTGGGCTTTAAAAAGAATTCTGTGTAAGCAAATGCTGTAAAGACTTTCTTCCTCCAAAAGAGGGGATGAAAATCAAGTAAGGAAGATGTAAAAGCACCAACCTGAGCATATGAGCTGCATTGAAAACAACGTCAAATTCTGTATGATCAAGTTCAGCTGCCTTTTTTGCCATCTCAGCTGCTTCTATCAGGCGGGATTCTTCCAGGAGGAACTGACCTGTGATAGAGTGCACAAATATGAGCCCAGAGAAAACAAATGATGGATAATACTTCAGATAATACAGCTAGGGAAAGGAATTAAAAAAAAATAAATTCAGACTTTTCAGAGTCAATGTTTAGTTATTTGCTATCTACTCTGTATTCCAGTATCTTTAAAATGTAATAAATATAGAAAAAAATACTAATAAATATGGCAGGGAACAACTAACCTGAATAATGATACAGTAAAACTCAGCCATCAAGAAACAATACTGCTAATCCCTGAAAAGCCGCCATTTAGGAACTTGCCTTTATGCCTATACATTAATCTTTGCTTTCTCAAAGCAAAATGGAATAAAATTAAATAAAATAGCATCTACAAACAGAAAGTGTTCCCATTTTAAAGGCATATCTTTAAAATCTCATAAAAATATATTTTATACATATATATGCAAAGATATTTCTTCAGCTTTAGAATTATAAATGATCTTTTAAAATGATGATCCGTATGCATATGAATTGTTATTTTACCGTGTGCCTCAGTAACACTAAGAGAATCACGACAAGTAGCTTTTTACATTTCCTACATATTTGCCTTTCATGTAAAATAATAGAAGATCACCAAAATCAAGTGACTGATATTTTACAAATGCATTATTATAATAATTATACCAACTTAAAACTCAAAAGAATGAATAATTCAGAATTAACCAATGTTTAACTGAAGTACAGTAGCTTCAGAACAACTAGCAGAACTCTATAAAATTACTTTGAAGTACTGGAAAAAAAGCATTTTGGAATGTACTTAAACTACCTTATTTCTGCTGCTTTTAATAATTTTTTCACACCTAAATTTAAAATATGTTATTTTTGGATTAGGGATTTTTCAAAGGGTTTCAGACATCTAGACTGTATCTACGTAGCTTTTTATTTGGAAAAACTATCTTAAAGTATGGCATCCCCTCCTTCCTTTTTTATCTTACTTTGTAAAGATCATTCAACCAAAAGTCCATCACTGACCATAAGCCTCTAAGGCAACAATATATCATTATTTTCAAATCATTTCCTCTCATGGGGAGGGATTTGTTTTGTGTTTTTTTTTTTTTCCTTTTCTTTCTTACCTCCTTTCTCATACATTCTGTTACTTCCACATTTGCTACATGCTTATGTGAAAAATGTAGTTAACCAGAGCTAGCAAGGTCTGTAGGGGCATAGTGAATCCTGTGATGCTTTGGTACAATGAGCACTTTGGCAGAGGAATTATCTCATTATAAAAACCGATGAAAGACAGCTTTCCTAGCTTTTTGCTTTCTCTGTGCATACATTTCCACTTAGCAAGAGACAGAAGATTATTTACTCAAGTCAATCACCTATATCTTTGTAATCCAGATCTCCAAAAATCTTGTAAAACCACTTAGGTGCCTTTTTGTATTCTTAGCATAACATTTGCTTGTTTTCGTAAGAACCTCACTCTAATATGTTCCCTTTTTTTCATGCATTATGACGCTTTGCATTCACTGTATCCAGAAAATGATGATATTCCAAAAAAGCTTTTTCACACAGAACAGTAAGTAAATAAATCAACTATAATGATTAAAAAGTTAACTAAAAAAATAAATAATTGCAAGTATTTCATTATGCCAACCAAGTATGAGTAAGACTTTCAGTTCTTCAGAAGAAAATTTTAGGATTGTCTATTAACATAAACAAGTCTCTACCATGTACCAGAAGTGGTAATAACAGTGACAATAACTGCTGACTGCCAAGTGGGTGGGTATCAAATGATGTGGAACACCCTGCTGACACCAACTGCAGCATCTTTTACACCCAAATCCTTACAGAATACTGACTGCAAAGAGGAGAGAGGCACCCCATAAATGCTTTACTCATTAGCTGACTGGAGGTGATTTAATCTGAGGCTGGTTATTAAGCTTTTCCTTAATTGGATGGGCTAAAAATATAATTGATTGCTACCTTCTCAATCTAGCTACTCACCCCACCCCAGCAGGGTGATGGGATAAAAAAGAAAGGAAAAAAGAAAAAAACTTGTGAGTCAAGATATAGAAAAGAGGAAAGGAAAAAGGTAAGGATATAGAAAAGGAAAAGGAGAAAGAAAAAAAAAGGGGGAAGAAAAAGAGAAAGAGAAAGAAAAAAGNAGGTAAGTGAAGGAAATCATTCACCACTTCTCACATGTAGACTGATGTACAGTCAGTCCTCAAAGGCCACCTTGGAAGCTCAAACCCCTCTTCTTCCTATATATTTTTTTTTTTAATTTTTATTGCTGAAAATGCCCTTATATGTTCTGGCACTCCTGTCTGGCTAGCTTGGGTCAGCTGTACAAGCTGTGTTCCCTCCCAGCNTTGTGAGTCAAGATATAGAAAAGAGGAAAGGAAAAAGGTAAGGATATAGAAAAGGAAAAGGAGAAAGAAAAAAAAAGGGGGAAGAAAAAGAGAAAGAGAAAGAAAAAAGATAAAACAAGAGAAAGAAGAGACAGTAAAAAAAAAAGAGAAAAAGAAAAAAGG
>VXBZ01005778.1:167481-205290 GCA_013399135.1 Heliornis fulica
GGGGTAAGGGTTGTGGTGCTCCTGCCTCCTTGCCCATGGCTGTTTGGGGAAGGGGAAGGGGAAGGGGAAGGGGAAGGGGAAGGGGAACAGGAAGAGGAAAAAAGAAACCCAAACAAAAAACAGGTAAGTGAAGGAAATCATTCACCACTTCTCACATGTAGACTGATGTACAGTCAGTCCTCAAAGGCCACCTTGGAAGCTCAAACCCCTCTTCTTCCTATATATTTTTTTTTTTAATTTTTATTGCTGAAAATGCCCTTATATGTTCTGGCACTCCTGTCTGGCTAGCTTGGGTCAGCTGTACAAGCTGTGTTCCCTCCCAGCCATCTTACCATCCTCAGCCTACTTGCTGAAGGGGTAACAAGGGATGAAGATAAAGCCTTGACATTGTTCAAACACTGTTCAGCAACAGTCAAAATACTGGTTTGTTATCAAAGCTACTTTAGTCACAAATCCAAAACACAGCATCATCCAGTCTGCTACAAAGAAAGTTAACTGTTCCAGCTAGACCTAGTACAAGGAGGAAACTTTCAGTTGAGAAATATTAGCCAAGTTCTCCTGAATGGCAGACTCATTTTATTTACACATCTCAAATCAATTTAAAGGACCTAGGTAGACATAGCCCATTTTGAAAGCATTAGTCACTGTTCCTTTTAATACGATATTCTCAATTCATACAAGTATGTAAGGAATTGGTGGTTTACTGCTGCCCTTTCTTCATTAAAAAGCAGGCTTCTGAACTTTTCCTGTCAAAGCCATAAAGATGTATTTTCCCAAGAGAAAATCACTAGCATGGCAGAATATTGGCAAGGTGTTGAAGGTGGATCGGAAGGTCCAATCCATAATGCCCTCAATCCAGGAACCACTTCTGTGGGCCTAAATTTACATGCAGTTTTTTTCCTCTGACAGGTCTGCAGCTGGCAAACTGCATGATTTATGAGACACTGCCCAATATCACATACAGAGCTTTCTTACTACAGGTGTCATGACTGACTCTTGCCAGCAACAACTACAGTAGCCTGATTGGTTTTAGAAATCAGAACCAGCTTTTGAGAAAACTGCTTTCTAGAAGCTCTGAATCCCTGATTTTCCCATTATTTCCCAGAAATTTCTCATTACTGTTCTAGAAGGGGAATAGGAAGTCCTCAGTCCATGTTCAGGTGGGATCCTCGACAACACTGTTCTTTGCCTGGAATAACATTAGTTTTTTTAAAGTGATGTTTCTACCTTTCTTGTTAGACAGCACACAGAACTGAGTGTTAATATGTAATCAAGAGTTCTTAAAAACCTTTGACAGCAGAGAACTGACACAATACTTTACTATCCTCTTAGCAATTTTTTCCTAAACTGTCTAAGCATCAGAGAAACATAAAATCCAAAGGATTCTGCACCTACAGTCTTGTTTAAACTTATTTTTTCTTGCAAAATGTCAAAAGTGGTTTTGAGTCCATATTTGACCAAAAAAAAAAAGAGGAAGTATATGCAATCTGATGAAAAAGATACAAATATATACGCAATTTAAATAAACAAAAAAATCCATTTCATTGCAAAACCCCAATGAAATAATTTATTTTTATATTTTGTCACATTTTTTAACAAAAACCAGACAACTCTCTATCCTTTGTAACTACTGTTCTAAAATGATTGTGAACATTTGTTTAAGTGTATTTTTAAGTCATGCATCCAACACCAGTTTAAAAGCCATACATCTGAATTGGTAGTTCTGCTGTTTTATTGTAATATGAAAGTTATTAATTGGTTGGGATATGTCTGTAACAATCTTTTTTTTCAGAGCACAAAGATATTAGTGCCTTCCTCTATAATGGGCTCAATTATTCCCTACAGGCACCATGAGCTTTTATTTTACTAGATTGCACAAACCTTACTTTAATTGAAATGTGCTCTCTCTTTGCTCACTGGCAAACATTCAAAGGTACTTTGTACCAAAACAGAGTAAGTTTCTGAAATAGCTCATCTTGCTACTGCTGCTTTTAAGAAGAATCACTTTGAATGCTCTCAGAACGCTCTTGGTTCCGCTCTTACTCAAGCTTCCATTACTTACACTTGTGTCCTGATATCTGCAGTAACCTATGCAAAACTGAATAAGCTACCTTCTGAATGAAAAGCAAAAATCTTCTATTGCTATCACAATTAGGAATAGTTAGCTTTTAATTATTTTAATAAATGTTTGTCACCAAGTCTTTTGCATCTTACCCTCTTCAGAAGAGTTTTCTCCTTCCACAGCAGCAACTTAAACAACTTAGATAATATGCAAAGTGAATATATCAGGACCATAGACTCAACTGTCATATTTGTTTACAATAAACTTCACTAGAGATTCTTTCAGCGCACTCAACATTGAGGATTTGAAGCCAACTATTTGTGTGTGCTTTCAGAGCTTATCAGTTTTAAACAGAAACCAATGTAGGGATCAGGCTCTGGCTGACCCACTGCATTGTGTCTGTCTCTGAAGCACACAGTATAGCTGCAAGGTCATATCTTGAGAGCTGAGCCACACTCTTATTGGCACTAGCAGAATCACCGTTGAAGTCACCATCAACTTCAAATCTGCTGTGGCAATGCAGAGCAAAAGAGCAGATGCAACCAGAGATTTCTGAATTTTCCGAATGGAAAGTTTCAGTGATGTTCTGTGGAACAAATGAGAGCAGAGACCTTGCCTAAGACTTGATTTCAAAAGCTTTTCAGGTGATGAATCAATGTTGTAAGACGCCAAATGACAGACATGACCTAATGTAGCTCTTCCCTTTAAAAGTTTCAAACAGATTCATTGGCTGTGAATGAGCAGTTCCCAGAGGAATGGAATGTTTGTTTAAAGATCCTTCTTTCCAGGCCTGTTTAGACAATTTCTTGCTGAATATGTAGGATGTGACAGTGGAAGCAAAGAGGGATTATAACAGGATCACCTAGATGGTAACAGCATCACAGTTTGTTTTGCTGTTCCTTATATCCCATTCCACCTTTATATACAGCTGTTCTGTAGCTTTCTCGCTGGAAAGGCTTTTTGGGGGTTTATCCCTTCAGTGTCTCACGAGAAGATTATTATCCATGCAAATAAAATATATAGAAAGACTATGTGGGCCAGTGGGTGCTTTAACAACAATATATGCATTAGCTTCGAAAATCTTTTTTATTAACCTTTTTCTTTGTCTGAAAAACGTATCTCTTCAACTGTGCTAAATATACCATTGGATGTCATCCAGAGCATGACCAGAGATTAGAGAGGAAAAATTAAATTGCAAGCCTTTGGGACTTGATGACTGAATTTGTGACAACATCTGGATTGTTGTAAGCTCTCGCTAAAACAAAGATGAATGATGAAAAGATGTAATACAGAGGACCTCATGTTCTACGAATACTAAGGAAGATTCTGGACCCCTATGTACCTCAGACACCTGGTGATGTATAAGTTTTTGAAAAGTCAGAGTTGAATGGGAAAGAACTATACAGTTCCACTTCTGTAACAACTCCATGCTATCTCTTCAGGAATCTTCGTAATGAGATGGCACTCATAGGTCAAAGGATATGATCATCATGGTTGGTTGTGCCACAAGCTTTTCCAGTTCCTGTAGAAAACCCAAATTTTGGCAACATGAAAGAAGTATAAAGCCACGTTTCTAGCCCTAGCTCTAATGTGCAATTTCTAGACACATCTCTCAAGTAGTCCTGTATATTGTGCTGAGGAAGCAGAGTCAACCATGTATTTGGGATGTCAGAATGATTAGATTTAAGGATAAACTCAAGGGAAGGCCAGAAACTTGGAAATTCCACTGCGTTTTGGGTCAGTGACCTAGCTTGTTTGGAGATACTCCAACACATTCCACTTACGTGATTGGTTCTAACGGGTGTTTGGAATAACTAGTAATTATAGTGGTTTGTAATAATCTACTTTTAATGTTGTGTGATAGCAACAGCCTAAAGAGCAAAAAAAAAAAAAAAGACTTGACAATTTATGTACACATGCCTTTGCACACCCATCATTCATAGCTGCCAAGAAAACCACAAATAAGACTTCAAATTGGTACGTTCTGAATAGCTCAGTTTCTGGTCTATTCTTAAATGCTTTAGTTTGGAAATATGAAATACTGTCTGTGTTAATAGTCACTGAACATTTTCTCAATTCAGTTATTGGAGAGAGTTCTGGGAGCAGAAAGGTTGCAAATTTGTCATTTTAAAAAAGTCATTCTGTGAGTCACATACATCTCTCTTCCTGATTTTGGTCTAGAAATTCTGCCTTCTTGGAATTAGGCTCACTGATATTGTAGAAGAATATATAAGCCATAGTCCAAAGTCAGGATCTTAATTTGATGTCACTGTTGGCTCAAATAAGAGACCTCCGTCCTCCAAAGACAGCATATGTTCCATGAATATGCATAAACTTGTTTTATAGTTCCCTTACAAAATCATTATATATTTAATGTCAGGATTTTCAAAATATTTTAAATGGCAAAAAACTTTTAATTTGCTGAAAGATTCATGAGTGTATATTGGGAAGGCTGGTAAAGTGACTTATTGGAAGATATACTACATCTGTTTGACTCTGACCCCATCTCATCAAGGAATTTAATTTATCAATACTTAATCACCATGTAACATCTGCTGTTCCCAATGGAGAGGATCTATGTACTCTGTTTTATTTAGCATTTGGCATATATTTCATTTGGCAATTCAACCTGTCAGTCGGAAGTGGACAATTCATTCACTGGAATTAGGAATATTGTGAAATCAGTTTGTTTATTTAATTGACAGCTATAAAACCTGACCTTCCTATTCACTAGAATGACATTTGTCCATGGGTATAAAACCCTTTCAAAGAAATGAGCAAGATTTAATTAGTAGATCATGGTTGATAGTTCTCTTTCTTACCAATACCAAATTACTATTTTATTTTTCATTATTACAATGTTTCTTCAGAAGATCTTTTCCTTAAATATATAGGAGAAAAATAAAGCTTTCCCAGGCTGCTCTTCAGACAATGAAGAAGACTCAAAGGTCCACCACTGTGAGCAGTGTGACTACATGGGGCCTCCACATGACTGGAGGATAGTGATGGATGGCTATAGGCTCTTTTGTAAGGACAGGCAGGGAACAAGAGGTGGAGGAGTTGTGCTCTGTGTTAAGGAGAACCTTGAATGGCAAGACAAATACAAGGCAAAGACAAGACAGATAGACAAGGCTCACAGACACGGGTAACAATTTAAGCATCAAAAAGGGCTAAGATTTCTTTGCTGAAAAACTGATTAGAAAGACGTAGGAAAAAAGTAAAAAAATAAAACCAGAAGCTCACAAGTTAAATGTGTGTAAGAAAGTGTAGATTTGGGGAAAACCCGTAAGAACAATTCATAAATTATCACAAAATCAGAAGCGAAAGATAATGTAAAAAAAGAAAGATTGTTTGGGAACATATGAGTCTGTTCTTCCTTCAATGAGAGTATACTTGATACATTTCAGTTTTACCTAATCTGACAGCATGTTTTTTCTTATATTTTTTATATCTGTAACTGTGAATGCACTGAATGCAGATGATCAATGTGAATTACCTAATCAAGTGAATGCATAATTAATCTAATGAGAATAATCCATTTTTATAATGAAAAAGGAATAATTAAACAATTTAGAGTTATCAGAAACAATGTATTATTCAAAGGAAGCTATTTTAAAAGGAGGTCTCAATCATGATTAATAAAACAGAGTTAATTTCAACACTCTGTTGGGTTCCTGACTTCCCCATTCCAACTGAGCTGTTACAAAAGTAAGGGAGGAGGGACCTATGTATACACATATACCTTGAAACCCCAATCTTTTTTTACCCCTTTCTTCCCACTTCATTTTCATTATATTGGAGAGGTGTCAACTACATGCATTTTGAGACACATCATAACAAAACCTGTTTGTAGAAAATAAGTAGAATGAAACCTGCTGTAGTGGTGGGTTTTGGTTGGTAGTTTTTTTTTTTTCTTTGTCAATTATTTTGTTTTTTCAAAAAAACAGATCATAAAGGAAATAAGACAGTTTTGGAAGTAACATGATTGCACAACTTAAATATCACTGTAACTTTATAGATTTTTTGTTTGTTTGCTTTTTTAAGTGAAAGCTAGTACAGAAAGCCTTCAACTACTTCAAACTCCTTAAGTAAACTGTATCCTACTAGCCATCTCAATGGAAAGATAGGGAATAATTTTTGTTTGTTTCTTTCTTTCCAAACAGACAAGCCCTTAAGTATTTCACTACTTGGAATTAATCGCAACTCTCTGCAATGACAAAATCTTATGCAGAATAAGTCTGCTTAGCGCAGACAGCAATGGTAGATCTGTATTTCCTTTGTGTATGGCCAAGACTGTATCCAAAACTAATTAAACTCTGGGACATAATGCCACTCCTCTGACCTGGCTGAATGTTTGGTTACCATGTTAAATGGTTACCCATTTTAACAAATTTGACTTATTGACTTTTTAGATGCCAACATGTTCTTAAAATATTTATATGAAAATTCCTTTGGAATTGATTAGTTCATGGGTATCTCTCTGTGTTTTTTCATATTGATACTTTGATTCATCCCACCTGACCATAAGCATTTAACAGAGGTACCCAAGTTAGATCCCTTATGTCAGGAGTCCCTTTTATGATCAGTGGGGACCACTTCAATTATGTCATAGATCTGTTGATGATGGAAGTTACTGAGCTCATGAAGGATCAAAAATGGCATACTTTATTTTCAAAGTCAATTGGGAGTCATGGCAGCAAATAACGTGACTAGATGTGGGGAGGATATTTTGAAGAAAAATTTTCCAGATAAAGAAAAGATGGAAATTCAAAAAAGAATAAGCATTTTTTAAGTTTGAATCAGTTTAGTCAAACCTTTTCACTTTTAATCTTCTTAAAAAACAAAACAAAAAAAGTACTAAAGATATCCAATCAAAAGTCTCAAAGTTTACAGTCTCAAATCTAGTATCTGAAATGGTTTCCTCCAGTGTTTTAGTTTAGAAACATGTAGATTGTAAAAAAATTTAAGATTTTTATCGGTGTTTCTGTACTCTTTCCTTTGGCACTTTTTCTGATTAATATGAAATTTCTTTTTTGCATGTTAGGTGCTTCTGGTGGTCCATCATGTACCCAAGCATCTGGTATCAGATCACCCATCAACACTGCATATTTGTCAGATGTTCTGCACAAGGTACTTGAGAAAGGGAAAGAAGGAGACAAGGGGAAAAGAAGCAGAAAATGTGGACAGGTGAGAAGCTGACTACCAGCCTGAGAGGGGACTGACACCCTCTCTCATCACTAGAGCAAAGTCACTTACCCTTATGTAGAATTAAGTGGCATCATGACTACAGTGTGCAGATTTATATCTTTTCAGCTTCTCCACCAGCTCTTCCTTCAGACATCTCCAAAAATAATGAGTTTGAGAAACACTTCCTTATATCTAAATCCACTGAAATCCAAAGCCAGGATATTAACTATACAATTCTAATTATAACACTAGCTTGATCAGAGAAATGTGCTTTTGTGGTATTATCCCAAGAAGGAACCAAAAATCTTTTCACCACTCCCCAAATTTTCATGTGATCCAAGAAGCTGACTTCTGCACCAAATCACATAATCTAAGAATAGCTTTGGCTTCAGGCCTGAATTAAAGCACATTATAATACAAATATGAGCCTCTTGAAAGAAACAGAGTATGTACAATTTTTTCTGATAGCTCAAAAAAAAGTCCAAATGGTTAGAAGTCAAAAAGAATATTTTCACATGCTGGGAGCACAAATTATAAGTGTGTGCATGCCTGTGCACTTTTAGTCCACTTATTCATGCTATTCCATCAACACACTATCATGTCCTGGCTGATCAGTCTTTTAATTTGGCTATGCCATGAGGTATGTGGCTTTTTAGGGCTGATGCCAATTATTTTATTCTTGGTTCCAACGTCTTCATGCTGAGGAAAAAAATGTAATTTCTAAGATTTACATACAAAATACAGATGTATTTCCCCATAGTTTAACACTTGGCATATAGGATATGGACTGTACCTTTGACAAAGTGCTAGAACAAATTAATGAGGTGTAGAAATTAAGTTTTTACTAAGGATTCCTGTGTAATATTTTCAGTGTCCCTGGTAACACACTTCAAATTTCCGATCAATAGGTGGAAGAGAAAAGAGAAAGAACAGGAAAAAGAGAGGAAAAAAGGGAAAAAGGAATACGCAAGGATGTTTTTCAAATTTTAGGAAGTCCTGTGCCCAAAGCGCTAAGGTTTTGAGATCACCTGTACTACACAGACACATAAGCCAAGTAGAGCAAAACTACATCTTTCTCATAGCTACTTAATTTAAACATCACTCAATTTGATGATGAGAAGTTCTAGAAACAAAAGAAAAGGTTTCACCTACATTCAGTAGAACTGAATGCATAAAAGTAGTCCAGAGTAGAGACCTACTACCTGGTGCAGAGAACTTTATTGTGTCCACAGACCCTCAGCATCACATTTTACCATGCTGGTATTTATAAACACTGATTAAATTTTGCCCTTCACTTCTAAACTGCTGAGCAGAATCTTGCTTATGTTGCAATAATGACCTCTTCACAAGATCATGGAAACTACATTTTGCTAAAGTTTTAGGGGAGAATTTTCATTAGGAAACAATACACCAATCTGGTAATGAAGAAGTCAGTACATCAGAGATGAATGATTACTTGAATAATCTTGCTTTTCATTTGTAGGGCATCCAAAAACGACACTGGGAATATTGCGGGAAAACAGACAAATTGATGACATAATGAGAGAATAAAGGAAAAACATCTAGACCTGTAATAAAATATACACAATCATAACATTCAATTGCCGGGATAGATTGTTGAGACCTACCTTTGAATTTGCTTGCAAACAGATTTCCCAATAGCTAAAGATAGTTTTTTTAATAACAAAGGCTGGAAGGGGCTTGACTAGGATTCCAAAAAACAATCTGCTTCAACTTTTCCTCATTATCTTGTGATTATCAATTATACTGAATTGAAAAAAAAAGGAATTTATGTGCAAAAATACACCTATTTTACCTGCATGGGCATAACTAGATCCTTAACTGCAATGATCCGTAATGCAAAATAATGCAAGACTGAGCTGCTCTAAGTTAAATACTATGTGTGTTCTAAGTAACAATGTATGCATCAATTCTGGGAGCTGAACTTTGAGAACGTTACACTACATAAGGCCAAACAGAAACACAATGTGTGAGTGTGTTTGTGTGTTTTTACTTTCCACACAAAGTAAAAACATGGTTATTATGTGAAATTAATTTTCCGTTTTGGCTTCTCATTTTCATTTATTATACATTTACCAGTTAGAATCATAAGAGGAAATTAAAACAATATACAAAGGTGTATATAGTATGTCTGTGGTTTCCTACCTTATTCATTAACTAAGAAGAAATGTATTACTCCTCTATTTTCAAACTGGGACTACATAGCTTGCATTCTTAGATTTGTCTATTATCAGCCTTAAAGTAAGAATTAGTCCACAAAGTTAAATAGTTTTGGTTCCCTGAGGCTAATCACATCTGGAAATAGTTTTTTGTACATCTAGCAAAAAAAAAATAGATCCAAACTTCCAACATCTAACTTTCCAAAATCCAGCAACTAATTGGCACCTTCCAATTAACTGTAAGCTATTAAGCACATGGGTGCTTAGTATGACAAAGGTATAGCCAATTTGACAAAACCTTTTGTAATACTTACCCTTTTCAACCCATGAAGATGCTAGGAAGGAGGTGAATGTAAGGTCCGTAAGACCTCAACAAAAAGCACACACTGCTGTATAGAACTCATGCACACTGAAGTATAACTTCCAGTAGCCCACCCACTGGCAGCCAGTAAATTAGGCCAAAACTGTTAATAATATTAATATTCCCAGCCATGAAGCTTTGACATATGGCAACAGTCACCTTTTTCCTTTCCCAGAGAGGCAGCAATACTGAAAATCCCCTCACAGGAGGAAAGCTATGCAAAATATGAAAATATCCACCTCTCCCTCTGCAGTGATTAACAAATTGAAATGGAGATGATGTTATACATGGTAGATTAGTTTCTTTCCCTTTAAAGATGGTATTTTGCCAGTAGCACTTTTCAAATCCTTAATCGCTTGGAGAGATTAACAGCAATCCTGGAATACTGTGGAAACCCTATCTCTGAAACGTACCATAATGCATGTAGCAGTTTCCTTTGGTAGGATCCAGCTGAATAGCCTTCACAAAGTACTTTTCTGCCTCGCTCTTTCGTCCCTTGAAAACAAAAACAAACAAACAAACAAACAAAAAAAACCGGGAAAATTATTTTAACAGTGTGTCACAATGTGCAGTGTGTTACCATGTGCAGTTATAATGTCCAAATTCCAGGCACTAGAGAAAAACAACTAATATTATTACTAGACTTAAACCTAAATAAACATGAATGTTTAAGTGTTACAGTAAGTTTTGCGGTCAGCTGCTTTATGCTGCAGATCTCCAGACTGACGAAGAAATGTGTCCAACGTTGCCAATGTCCAAGAAGCAAGGAAAGGGTAGAAACATTTTGCAAAAAATATTGTAAAGGGCTTTGAGTGAATATCAAGCTTCACGCTACTTTCCTGGACAGGCACCAAGATAAGCAGACCCAAGCTAATATCAGAAGGGAAGGTAGGATGGAGCTTTAGTCATGCTCTTAAAACCAAAACCAAACAAAATCCAAAACACAAAACAAACGAACAAAAAACAAAAACCAAAAAAAAAGGTTGGGGGGAGGAAAAAATGTATAGTTTGGTTCTATGAAACATAGAAATATGGAATATCTCAGATTAGATGGGACTCAGAAGGATCTTCAAGACCTTGTTACTCACAGGACTTTCTAAAACTAAATCACACGTTCAAGAAACTCATCCAGATGCTCCTTGAACTCTGAGCGGCTTGAAAAGCACAGACTCCGGCTGCGGTGAATCGAAGACAAGTTTAATAACAACCAAGCAAGGTTTTATACCTTCCGGAGGGCTGACAATAGCCTGCAATCAGGTTCAGCACTTTGACATGGTTGCACACAAATAGTTAACTTGCAACTTCTTAAATTAACTTAATTAAGTGCAACTTCTTTATCTAAAGTGTATTCCGCACTAATGGACCTACATTAACATTACAAAACGCACCATCTCCCAACATTACAAAACATACCATAACACTTAACACTGCAAGGTAACAAACTAGCCCCAACAGACATCCAGTCACCAAGGCCACAATTTCTTCCCAACAGTTATGTCTCTTTCTCAGGGCCACTCTTTGTCTCCCACAATGACCAATTCCCTGGGGAGCCTGTTCCAGTGACCAACGGACCCTCTCTCAGTGAAGAACCTTTTCCTAATATCCAATATGGACTTCCCCTGAAGCAGCTCAATCACATTTCCTTGTGTCCTAAATAACACTACATACACTGCCAACAGAAAAGTCGGAAGGTATATAAATATCAGAAAAATATAAATATTTTTATCAGAAATCAATTCTGTCAACTATAAAACATAACTGAAATGGAAAAGGTAATTTTTAAAGACACTGCTCAATGGTATGACATAACAATCAGAAGAAAAAAAAAAACCAACAAAAATAACCACGAACAGAAATGCTGGTAAAAAGAACAGATGTTCTAGACCACAGCTTTTCTTATCGCTGAAATTACCACTGCATTACAGTATACAAGTGCCAGAGCAGATCCATTGGTGGCCATCATTCTTTTCATGAAGAAAAGAGTGATATTGGATTAGCCTAGTCTGGTACTCAAATACATGTCACCACTAGCTATTCAGTAAGATACTTGTGACCTGTTTATCCCTATCCCTGTGAAACTAGTTCCTGCGGTTTGTGTTACAAAACAGAACAGTTACAGGCGTCCAGAAAAAAAGAAGAGTTAAGCTTAACCACTGTTGAAGAAAGGCATCGTGGTCTGCACCTCCCAAGGTTGCCTTGCACGCTATTTCACAGATATAAGCTTTCTCAAGTTTTGTGGTCTGGAAGCAGACATTGCATACATCCTGCACTATCCCACAAGTTAACATAAAAGTAATAACGAGGTCTGTTCATGATTACGGCTGCTCCAGATACTATTTTCCTCGAGGGCCTTAGAGACAACAAAAGAAGAAAAAAAAAAGAGAAAGAAGTTGTGCAGAACACTGAGAACTGTATCAAGACCAGGTTCCATCAAAACCAACACAGACACCATATTTCCAAGAGATCATCCTGGCAGAGATACAAGCAGGTTTATCATTTATAATATTCCAGTTTCACAAAATAAGTACGTATTGGAGGTTAAGAGTTTAGCCTTATGGCTAAACTTTATATAGTAAATCCATATACCTTAATACCATAACACAAGGCTCCTGTCAACCAAATGGTACAACTACATAACAGTGTACACCATCTTATACTGCAGTGCCTCTCATTTCTGGGCTGGCTTGTTTGTTTTGGCTTTTTTTTTGTAAAAACAAACAACAAAAAACTCCAACCCAAACATATGGCATGTAGCTCAGATTTGTTTTTCCTCATCTACTAGTGCAGTACAGACACATCTGTATAGATTAAATGCAATTATAAATAATTAATAATAGCATAATTTAGGACAAAGGGCAACGGGTGCAAGATGGAGCATAGTAAATTCCATGTGAACTCAAGGAAAAACTTCACTGTGAGGGTGACAGATCACTGGAAGAGGTTGCCCAGAGAGGCTGTGAGTCTCCTTCTCTGGAGCATTCAAGACCAATCTGGACATGTTCCTATGTGCTTTAATCTAGGTGATCCAGCTAGGCGGGGGGGAGGGTGTGGACTAGATGATCTTTCGAGATCCCTTCCAGCTCCTAACGTTCTGTGATTCTGTGAATTATTAAAATTGAAATAATTGGGTATGGAGGGGGCTGATAATTAAACACTAAATCTGGTTGCACTCTGTGTCTATTTTTAGAACACAAAAACACAGTTCACTGAATACAGACACAAAATATGTAGCTTCTGCGTACAGAACTATGACTATAAGGCCACAAACATTTGTCAAACATGATTAATTTTCATTTACTGGGATCACAAAAACCACACAACTACTCTACTCTTTTGGCACTTTACAAATGGCATATTACACTCAAGTTCAGGCAAGTCAGGAGACCTGGAATACATAATGATGACAGTTGCCAGGGTATATAGCATCAAAGACATGACTGTGCTATTAACAGGTTGATATACTCATTGATAGATAAAAGGGAAGAAAAATCTTTCATTTTATCACCCAAGACAAAATGATCTGACCAGAAATTATCTACATTTGTTAGTGTTGGCCATCATTGTCATATATTCACATTTGTCAAAATTCTAAAAAGGCAGAATGACAGCATTTTATTGCAGAACAGCATTCTGAGGAACCTTGCATTGTGCCACCTAAATCATCCTCTTTGGTGCCATCTGCCTTCTGCTCAAATGTCAATACCTCAGGATAGATTTGATACACATTATTACTGTGTCAAACGATATAAAACCCAAACACTTGACAGAATCAGGCTATTTTACGATTAAAATTTAATTTTTATAACTTTTTATCAACTATCCAACATACACCTTAACTACCATAACAGCATGTGCAGTTAAAGAGAGCAACCCCTGCAGTTGCCCCTTCCCCAGCATGTGTTCAGTGTTAAGTAAAACACATGGCATAAGCAAATACAATTCTAATGCAGGAAGGCATTTTGTGTGCATGTTCACTGTTACGTGTACTTGCCCATATACACCAGGCATTGAGAGGCACTGGAAACCTCCCAGTTTCTAGCAGCAGGGTGTGCAGTTGTATATGCACAACCACACGCTTTGACAATTTTACAAAATAAAAACTGTAAGTTTACAATTGCATGCTAACAGACTTATTTGAAGGATAAAGAAGTTATTCATGAGCTTTTAATGGAAGGACTTGACGCCTCTGAGGATTAATAATGGGATACAAAATACCTTTCACCTGTTGGTCACCAGCTCACACCCAGTCCAGGTCAGTAGCTAATGAAAAAGTGCTATCTGACAGCTACTTGTTTGCCTGGGAGAAATGAGTGGGTGGTCCTAGCCCAAGCTCTAATGGAGATCCTGTGCACATATGCATTAGCATATTTATGGCTTTTCATTGCAGAGACCAATGAGGCACAATCACAAAACAATGAATAGCAATCTCATTGCTGAGGGGAAAAAAGCTATAATGAAGACACCCAAATAATGGATTTGGAAGATTGTGCTGACACTCTCCTCACTGGACCTTAATTACAGAACCACAGAATTGTAGGGGTTGGAAGGGACATCCAGAGTTCATCAAGTCCAACCCCCCTGCCAAAGCAGGTTCCCTAGAACAGGTCACACAAGTAGGCACCCAGATGGGTTTTGAATATCTCCAGAGAAGGAGACTCCACAACCCACTGGGCAGCCTGTTACAGTGCTCCATCACCCTCATCACGAAGAAGTTCTTTCTCACATCGATGCAGAACCTCCTGTGGTCCAATTTGTGAACATTTGCCCCTTGTCCTGTCCCCACAGGTCACTAAAAAGAGNGATTCCAGGTGAGGCCTGACCAGGGCAGAGCGGGAGGGTCACCTCCTTTGACCTGCTGGCCGCAGTCCTCTTAATGCACCCCAGCATCCCACTGGCCTTCTTGGGCACCAGGGCACACTGATGGCTCATGGCCAATCTTTCATCCACCAGGACCCCCAGGTCCTTCTCCGCAGAGCTCCTCTCCAGTAGGTCATCCCCCAGCCTGTACTGATATCTGCAGATATTCCTTTCCAGGTGCAAGACCCTACCCTTGCTTTTATTAAACCTCTAAGGCTTATCATGAGAACAAACTTTCAACAGTTTCCTGTTAATAAAGAAAACTACTTTTTCACACCCCCATGCCTAAATTGAATCAAATTGCTCATGATTACCACCTTCCAGCAACACCAGCATATTTAAAAGGGGAAAAAGTGAATGCAATTGACACATGGCTCTTATAACCTAGCATGCCAGATGCCCTGGCATTCAGAAATACTCCACCCTCCACAAATCATGCAGACTTCAAATCAGAATGGTTGGTTGCTTGCAGTTTTAGTAGCCAAAGAGTTAAATGTTTAAGTATGAATTCAGCAGCTTGATTTTATAGACCGATTTGACTGCAAAACATTTTTTGGTTGGTTGGTTGGCTCTTCCCTAGTGACCAGGACAACAGTTCGGATCTTGCTAATATGGTTGGACATAATAGTTAACTGCGCTTTCCAACAAAACACTGTTATGATCACCACAACAAACAAAAGTTATGCATTAGTAGAAGACCCTGTATTTCTCCTTAAAATACTACAAAACTGAGGAAAAGTACTAGCATTTTTATATTCACCCTGTTTTTTTTTCCCCCCTTACTCTGCTGGAAAACTGTGCCAGATTCATGTTGAGGCAGCTGTTGTACTTCAGGCTGCTGGAGGCCCAAGGACCCTGAGATGCTAGTAAAATTGGAAAAGATTAATATAGCTGAGCAGCTTTGAATAACCCTCTTGTGGAAACTATGATGACACAGTGGCAACCAGTAAGGTAGGTCAACAAATTAGGTGGTCTCTGCAATTTAAACCAACTTTATATTCTGTAAATATTCATCATTCTTCAAATGCGCAAGGGTTTTACCAGTAAGGCAGAAACTTCATTCTTCAGTATAACTTTACCAGGTTTAACTGGCAATAATGTGATTGCATAAGGAATGCAATTTGTGTCCAAAATGCAGTTGATTGTAATTCCCCATATCTGCTCAATTTTTATTTTTATTTTTTTGGCAAGCATTCACATTTTAATAAAGGAATTGAATTATGAAAAGATTCCTTTATGGAAGATTGATTTAACTATGACACTAAATACAGGAAAAAAATATTTTACACATTTCCTTCTTCCTCTCTAGGACATTTTAAAGCCATAGAGTGACTTTACACAAGGACAATCAAATGTCTGAACTGAACTTATGACTTCTTTTCTTGTTTAATTTATTGCATGAAACAGTTACATATAGTTACAGTTATGTATCTGGTTTATCTAGTTATATTACCGGTTTCATAACCAGTTTCTTTTGCCTTAACAGAAGTTGACACGGGACAAGCAAAACACAATATAAACGGTGTATAGCTGAGAAAAAAAAAGTGATTGATTCTTGAAGATTTCAGTCAGCTGGACCAAAGAAACAGAAACTAGAGTTGTATCTTAAAATGAGCTCACTGACATATGCAAGCTCCTCATCTGTCCTCTAATACTAAGACTTAAGAAAATACTTCAAAATCTAGTATTTAAGGATCCAAATGGATGAATTCTTCTTTTCCCCTCATTATGCTGTTATTTCAAGAGGGTTGAGTGCACCTTCAGTAAGTCTGCAGATACCAAGTTGAGTGGGTGTGTTGATCTGCTAGAGAATAGAAAGGCTTTACAGAGAGATCTGGACAGGCTGAGGTCAACTGTATGAAGTTCAGCAAGGTTCACTGCAGGGTCCTGCACTTGTCACAACAATTCCTTACAATGCTAAAGGCTTGGGGAAGTGTCTGGATAATTGACCAGCATTAAAGGACCTGGAGGTGTTGGTCGACAGCTGGCTGAATATGAGCCAGCACTGTGCCTAGGTGGTTAAAGAAAGCCAACAGCATCCTGGTGTGGGTCAGAAATAGTGTGGCCATCAGGACTAGGGAAGTTAAGGTCCCCCTGTACTCAGCACTGTGTTCATTTTTGGGCCCCTCACTACAAGAAAGACACTGAGGACCTGAAGCAAATCCTAAGAAGGGCAGCAAAGCTAGTGAAGGATCTAGGGCACAAATCTTATGAGGAGCAGCTGAGGGAACTGGAGTTCTTTAGTCTGGAGAAGAGGTGTCTGAGTGGAGACCATATAGCTCTCTACAACTACCTGAAAGGTGGTTGTAGACAGGTGGGTGCTGGTCTCTTCTCCCAAGTAACAAGTGATAGGATGAGAGGAGAAGGTTTCAAGTTGTGCCAGGGGAGGTTTATATTGGATATTAGAAATTTTTTTTTTACTGAAAGGGTTGTCAAGTATTGGAACAGGCTGCCCATGGAAATGTCTGTGTCACCATCCCTGAAAGTATTAAAAGAAATGTGGATGTGATGCCTTGGGATTTGGTTTAGTGGTGGACTTGGCAATGCTAGACTAACAGTTGTACTCAGTGATCTTAAAGATCTTTTCCAACCAAAATGATTCCATGATACTCTGAGTCTATGATTTCTAGAAACTCTTACTTCTTCAATCTGAATTACAATGTATCTTTCACCAGAACTTGTATTTGAAATGCTACTCCCTCTGAAATACATGGGAACTTGCATTACTCACATTAAAAGTACAAAACTTATCTCACTCTCTATACTTCCTGTGCAGCAAAGACATATACCTTGCTTCTTCATCATATTCTTATATTTCTATTTTGGGGGGGTTGGAATTTGATGAACTGGGGGTCCCTTATAACCCAGACCATTCTATGATAAACAACTGAACATGGCACAGAAACATTGACTTCTAAAGATTAAAGAGAGAACACAGGAGGCAAGATCTGTAATGAGAGTGCTTTGTAATGGTAACTACAATGTATTTAATTAGAAAAGAAAATAGTAGGGGGGTGAGAAGGAGTTTACAGTCACAAAAAGTCCTTTGTCCAACTAATAATGGTGGGCTTGCAAAAGATGCTATCTTTTCAGTTTTCCTCTTGCACACACTTAGATGACCATGGTAGGAAACAATATTGTTACTAGCACTGATCCCCTTGAGTTAGGGCTCTCTAACAAAATCAAGAACAAGAGAATATGATTTCTCTTTGCTGTAATATATTAATCTCAGTGCACTGCAGCAAGAATTGGATTATTTTGGAGGAAATAAAGTTATAAAACTGTATCTGTTAGTGTAAGATAGTAAAAGATAGTAAGCAACAAGAAGATAGTAAAACCACTAATCCACCACAACTCATCATATACTAATCCTCTACCTCACAGGAAAATTGAGGCAACATTCTCATTGTTGTTCGATGTGACACATTCAAATACCCTTGGTCCTGAGGACATGATGGATGGTCGCCATCCCAGTCATTTCACTGGACTAGGGACCATGCAAGTGAGTCTGTGCATTTTGCTTGTGTAGTTCAGCAAATTACTTTTAGAAATAATGATATGTAGGATTAATAAAATACAAAGTCTTTAGTTTAATCCTCTGATTGCACTTTAAGTGGTTTGCTTATACCTAAATATATAATCCCACACGCAAAGGTGGGTTTTTTGTTGACTAAAAATCCAACTACTAGCCAGACTGGTATTCTACTGAGGTCAGTGCAATTTTTCTATGATTTTTTTTTTCTATGAGGTTATTTTAGAGAGTAGTAACATAAACTTGGATCTTGAGTCTACATATAGGGAGACGATTAATGACACAATAAGCAGAGAACTGATATTTAAGAATTGCCCATTGACTTTGGTGGGAATCCACTGGACTTTAAGCATTTTTTAATGTGACACCACTGCTTATACATAGATTCAGAAATTCAGAGCACAGCTCCTAACTCTACTGGCTTGGAGCATCATTCAGAGCCTATTAAGGTGATATTTTCAAGTAAAGCAGTATGCATCTGATTAAGCAATAATATAGTAGAGCTATTTGACATCCATTTTCTTGTTTTATGGGTCGCATATCACAAGAAGCATTCTTGCTTTATTAAAACATTCAGAATTATATAAGAATATATACTTTTGGATACAATTTTTTTCCCTTTATTTTTTTTCACTTGTTTTGTTAGGGTTTAAAAGATATATAACATTTTTTTAGACTTTCTGTGCAACTTGAAGTCTAAAAGGAATTTTCCTCATTATGTCACCATTAAAAGCAAGAAAGATTGTGTACATTCTTAAGTAAACTTGAACAGAACAGATTTCATTCCACACCTTGTGATTTATTTACCGTCTAGACCCATATTGAAAAGTTCACCTCAGTCATTAAGCTTTAGATTATTTTGTATCAAAAATATGTAATGAAATGTTAAACAAATTTCCATGTTAGGAGTTGGGTTTTTTTTTCCATTCAATCTTATGCCACATTTTATATTTTCTGATAAAGCGCTGTATAAATATCTCCTCGTATTTCACTAGAATATCTATCCACTATCTCCACATACTGTTTTCACTGAAGCCTATGAATTTTTTCTATGCTAAATTTGGCTTGTGTCGTGCATTTTTCTATGATTACTGACAAAATTACTACACACAGAGTAATTACAGGTGACTGGCAGATATATTCGACCATGTAGGAAAACAAAAAGATCTCTTTTCTTTCATGAAAGCAGTTTATCCTGTATTAGTGATGCTTTATATAACAAGCTTTACATTTAAGCTGAGTAAAGCAAGAAGTTTAGGGATCCCTTTTTCCCGCCTAGAGGAATCAGAAACAAGATACAGAAGATGAGATCCCTGAAGGAGGTTAGTGAGGGGTTATGTGCCTAAATACCTGTTCCAAAGCCATTTAGCAATGAGTTATATGGATATGTTATATTTAAATGAAAATACTCAAAGTTTACAATTAATTCTGTTCTATTTGGCATGTAGCCAAACATATGTCCTAAGGGGACTGAAAAGTATATCTATGAATGCAGTACTTATGGCACGTGGCCAACCTCAGAAGAAATACAATCTCAATAGATATTACTGAAATTTCTGTAGTTGGGATATCCTGACACTCAGCCTGGAGGTGTTAATGCTCCAGGTACAACAGATAAACAGTGCTTAAGAAACAGCATTCGTGTTCTGAAGTCAACAAACATGACTTTCTGCTATGAAGAGGGAGACCCACACCTCTCATCCCTTACTACTAAATTGCTTGTAAACTGGAAACAAAAATGAAAACAATTGCTGACATTTTGCAAATTTTAGAACTAAATTCAAACTTTGTGTTTGGATCAGTTTTAACCCTCAAGAGATTTCAAGAGGCAAGAAAAATTGTAGTGTCGGTGTCAGACTCCAAAGAAACTGGGTAGATGACAGAAAAGTAGCAATGGCTACTTATATCTGGGTTAACTTGATTCAATGTCTTTTATGTACTATTATGATGAGATTTTAACTGAAATACCCAATTTTCATTATTTTTTTTTTCTCCAGAAGCAGTTCTAACAGCCAAGGGGTTTAGTTTCCCAAAATATCTAACAGCAGCTTTGCTGGTCTAATTAAATTGACCCATTCAGAAAACATTTCCATAAATTAAAGATTGCTGTATGTGTAGCCATTTCGTTAGCATTCCCAAAAGAAGTATTACGAAAAAATATTTATTTTGCTTTAAATTAATTGATTACTAAAATGGATACACTGTCCTAGAAAATCGTACCTAAATCTAACATACAGCATTTCAATTGCATTGTCCTAACAGTCACTTTTGACATCATGACTGTTCTACCTCATCTCCATTTTCTTCCAATTTGCGTAAATCTAGAGAGACAGATAAGGAGTAGCAATGAACCATCGACATAAAAAATTACAATATGAAGGGTTATCCAACAGAAATGCAAAATTACTTTCTCTGCTGGTACATCAGCAGCAAGTAATTACAGATGTACTACATGTTGAATTTGTTTATTCATTATTGCACCATGTTCCCCATTTCCCCTGCTGTTCCATTACTGTCTGTTCTAACTATCTTCCATTGATTTCTACATTGTCATTTATTTATATTTGGTTCTGAGATGACTTTCAAGGACTACATCAATTACTGAATACAGCAGGGTATTTGATAGAGGCACTCTGAATCATTTGCCAACTAACCAAAAATGGCAGAACACCTCTCTGGCCTTCTGTTAGCAACATAAGCAACAAACAACTGTGGGCAAAAATATGGCCACCCACTGAGGAGGGAGTATTTTGAAAAAAAAAATTATTTAACTTCAATGTTGACAACTGAAAGTCACAAACCTTTTTCTTTTATTTTTATCCAAAACACTGCCAGTGTCTATCATGTCTATGTCTGCTTTCTCCCTATTCAGAGAAACCATTTTAAAATAAAATATTTTAGATTTTAGGGAAACTTCTAGGGTGATTATTACCAAATATAATATGTTTTGGAGCTGTAACACAGAAATTTTACAAGGCAAAATAATTTTTTCTTACAGCACTTTGGGTGATTTTCCAAGCAATAAAAAAACAGGACATTAACCACACTGTGTGGTGCTGTATAAAATGCACAAAAACACTGCAATTTTTTCCAAAGAAATATAGCAAAGCCTGTAATTCCTAGATGTGAAACACTAAATGTTACAATATGGGGCTGTCCCTAAGTATTTTAGCAATTACAAACGCTACTTCAAGCTATGAGGGATGGTTTTTGGACTCATGTTCACTTAAAACAGATAAAACTTCAAAACAGATTTATTTATAATTGAAATACAGCTTCTCAGACTAGCATGCTACTCTAATATCCGCTGCCTAATGGCTGAGAGGCCAGACACTAGGAAGAAGGGTTTCTCAGTCCTCTATTGAAGACTAAAATAAAAGTAGAAAAGGTAATTTAAATCCTTACTTATAAAATGATCTTTTACAGCATGATAGTCAATCCCTTTTCTTATAGAAGGTCTGCTCATAAAATGGAAAATGAATTAGAGCATATGCTCAAGGCCTCGCCTGGCAGTGTCATTTCTGACAGTCTCATTTTTATCTTAGAACTGGGAGCCTTGCAATTTTAAAGCCTTTTACAAAAATTATTTTTTTTCTTTGTGATACAAAAATAAACTACCTGAGAAAAGGGTAAGACTCAAGATGCTGTGGTACCAAACTCCTGTGCTACCAAGTAGACGGGTTTGGTCAACTAACATATCCCACTGACAAATAAATTTTGCAAGTAATTTGTGCGGTTTAGAAAGTTAAAAATGTGTGAAGCTCTTGGGAATACCCAATTCTAAAGCATCGTGGTCCTGAACAGCTACATTCTCTTCGTGAAAAAGAAACTGAAAAAATAAAAGCACAATCTTAAGCCCCAGACAACTGGATATTTTCCAATTAGTCTACAAGCTGAGCTACTAATTATGCTTTTCAACCAGAAAATTATGCTATTCTAATATATTTTCAGGAAAATTGTAGCCTAGTGGGCTGTAATTTTTAGATATGACCATATAACATTATACAATATAAGGGTGCTGTTGTTTAACCCCAGCTGCCAACTAAGCACTACACAGCCACTCACTCCCTCCCTGCTCAGTGGTACAGGGGAGAGAATCAGGGCAGGGGGACGGGGATGACAAAAACAAAAGAAAACTTGTGGAATGAGATAAAAACAGTTTTATAGGTGAAGCAAAATGTGTCCCCTCCCAACTTCTTGTGTACCCCCAGCCTACACACTGGCAGGGTGGGGTGGGAAGCAGAAAAGGCCTGGACGCTGCCTGATCACTGCTCAGCAGTAACGAAAACATCTCTGTGTTATCAACACTGTTTTCAGCACAAATCCAAAGCACAGGCCTGTACTAGCTACTATGGGGAAAATTAACTCTATCCCAGCCAAAAGCATCACAAGATGATATGAAATACTTGTAGCTTATGAGACGACTGTATTATTCCCTGGTTCTTTATTTGCCCATCTTAGCTTGGTCTTTTTTTTTCTGCAGACACAGCTGCGCAGCCAAGTCCACTTGGCATTTCTTGTATGACAAAAGAGCTAGGAAGACTCCAGACAGACATTTGCATTAAAGTAAAAACAGTAGGAATTGATTTAGTACTAGTGATTTTCTACTCCAAAGGTTTTATTGCATGCAAATTAGAACTGTATCATTTATGTATTTCAAGAATCAATGACAAATTAACAGTAAGTTTTATTTGGGGTTTTTGGCTGTTGGTTTGGTTTGTGTCACTGGAAATTACATAAGCTTACTCTGAGTTTTATGAATGTATCTTTAATGTTATTCAAAATGTAAACTTTATTGAGTATTTTGTGCAAAAATGACATGTTTAGGATTTAGAATTATTATTGACAGGTAAAAGTTTGTTACCAGCTGGTTTTTGGGATGGGGAAGGGAATCTTGTTTATTTGGACTTTTATTTCATTTTTTATTTTATTGTGTTGCTTGGGTTTTGCATCTTTCCATATTCCCAGACACACATATATGAAAATGTATATAAGCTTTGGGGATGAAAATATTATTTTTCTGGGTTTCTCTAATCACTCGGCAGCAATTTGGCTTATAATTCTCTACATTCTCAATTTTTTAAACTCAGAAAAAAATAAAATCCTTTCTCAGGAATTCTGTCCTTGAATACATTTTTAACTGTTCACTAAAACATTTCTAGAAATAAAAAAAAACTATTTACTGGTAACTTATTTTACTAACTGGTAAAATCAACCAGAGATGATGACATGATTCACTATGTCACTGACAGCATGACTATAATCATTTTAGGTTTATCACAGCAGATATATTGTGATTTGCCTTCCTTACAGTTTTACGTACCACTCATGACCTTGCAAAAGCTAAATTGCTCTGGTAGAAGCTATTCCTCTTCTAAAATGTAATTTTAGTAAGAGAGGATAATAGGTTTCTATATTAAATACACATTTATACCTTGACTGATTCAAAATGCTGCATTTTAGTACACTGGAATTAGCCTTAGTAAAGACAGGTAGAGAGAATCATAGAATGATTCACGCTGGAAGAGACCTTGAGATATCATCCTGCCCAATCCCCTGCTCAAAGCAATCATTTTATTTAAAACAGATTGCTCACGGAGGTTATTGTTCAAGTTGGAAATAACAACAATTTAAACCCCTCACAAAACTAAGCATATTTTTTCATTGCTAAGCTAGTAAACACATCTAGTATATAGTGCCTTTACTTGACATGTGCCTTTACTTGACATGTGCCTTTACTTGACAATGATGAGTTCTACACAACTTGAGTTGTGTAGAACTCAACATTGAAAGACAAAATAAAAGGACAAGACAGGCATAGGTCATTCTGGAAATAGAGAAGCTGAGGTTAAAGTTAAGCCTCTTCAATGGAAATCAAGGCAGGAAGTAAGTTGAATTTGTGAACTTTACAGGTTTGATTTTACTGCTATAGGTTTTTATGCTAGAATTGCCTTTGTCTTGAACTTAGGAACTTGTCTGAAATCTTCCCATTTTACTTTCTCAACCCCCAATTTCATTTTTTATTCCATTAGCGCCCACTTCTACACTTCACTTCATCAACCACCTCGCATTTCTCTCCTAGAAAAGAGACACAGAGAAATGTTTTTGATAGTTCTCTCAGCATGAATATTCAGAAACAGGACTACAAAAAGTTTGAAGGTTTAGTTCCAACCAATGAGGGGGAAAAGAAGCCTCTAAAACGTTCCTCATCTAACATCTGAAAAGTAACTGAAGTAGACTTTCCCTCACTGTGAGAAAATGACCGCAAGCCTAGGTAACAAAGTTTTAACAGAAGAAAAAAATTGCAGTTATACCTCAGGTTAGATATGTGCTGAAAAAACTATGCCAAAAGGAGTAGTTCTCATGCTACTGAATCCCAAGGAAGCCTGTGCAGACTTCCAGGAAGCATGTCAGTTGCAACAATCATATACTTGCAATGGAAACTAATACTAGTAGAGTTCAGTATATTAGAAACTAGGAAAAAAATCCATTTAATGTGAATCACTGAGCAGATGGAAGGCTGAAAAACTTATTAAGGATAAATAACCAACATGGAGACAAAAATCCATATTCTGCTGCCAAATCTCTTCATCATCCCTTTTCCCGTGGAATATCTTTTCAGACTGTCTAACTGAAAGAATTAAACTAAATAAATGACAAATTTCTATAGATCAAACATGGTTTTATTTTTTTTTTTGGTGAATGAAATAACCACATGAGAGCTTTTCTGCCATCTCTAATTACTTTGTCATAAATATGTTGTTTTGTTATGTGTTTATGAAGTCCTATGTCACTACAAGCCACCAGGACATCAATACCATCTTTTCAGCTTACGCTGACACGAACCCAATCTTTACATATTGCTATGAACATAAGAAGAATCAACAAAAAAAAAGTGTCAAGAGATGACAACAAACAAACGTGATGAGAATAGTCTGCAAGTATGGCACAGAGAAAGTAAAGGTAAGCAAGTGTGTCTTTTATTTGGACAGTGTCCAAAGTTGTATACAGCTGCTGTCCTTTTTGTTAACGTGACACATTCTTCCACAAACATAGTTCAGATCCTCAAGGCACAATCCACCTCACATCTATCTTAACATTTATATCTCTGGAGAAAAATAAACCATTCAATTCCACTATATGGTTTCACATACATTTTTGATCACTTCCTTCCCAAAGTTGGGGAATGCTGCTGATGTTTAACCCTATACCAAAATTTTCATAATGAAGGAACAAAATATTCCTTTTAGTGGCTCATAGTGTTTGTACACAGTTATGGGATTTGGTGATATTGTTATTTGAAGAAAACTGTGAGACCTTCAAGACTTTTCCTAGTAGACCTCATATTTCATAATCTCAGCAGTTCAGAAAACCCGCAAAATTAACCAGAGGAATACTGCGCTAGAAGCTGGTGAAATTGAAAAGGAAAAAAAAAGTTATTTAGTTTTTAATTTAGAACATTCTTTCTTTCCCTTAAGCATTACTAATAAATTAGAACTTAATTGTCAAAGATCTGCTAAGAAGAAACCAATAATGCTTAATTTCTCATCATGAATTTTCCCATCCACGTAGCTTTTAATCATATTCTGTATCTGACATGACATGATAGCAATGAATGTTTTTTTATTCTTTTTAATTATGTTGTCACTTGTTACCCACAGAAAAAACTTCCATTCTAATTTCTCCCCCTTTTCCAAATTCAGATACTTTAAGCACAGTGGATCTGTTGAAATTAATTATGAGCTGTTTTCCTTCACGAGATGTCTACTGTGTACTCAAGGACATTTTTTGCTTGAAGACTGGATGGGGCATAAGCAAGGTCAGGGTGAAAGTTATAGCTCAGTGAGAACTTGAGGAAAATATTCCAACTGAGGCACAAAGACTGAAGGACCATACAAAGGGGTTAACAACGAAAGCAAATGTGGAAGAGAGACAGGAAAGAGGATGTCACCAGAAAAATGTGAATGAGAAACTGAAAACAAGTGAAAGACCATTTAAAAATTGAATTATTTTCATTAATAAAATAGAAATCTATTTTCATCTTGTAAATGTGTGAAAACCAAGAAGGGACTAGAACTCTGCTGTAACTACCATGGGGCTAGTTTAATTGGAGCTACAAGTAAATTCTGAAGAAAGTAGAAAATCCAACTATTCTGATCTTTTCAGAACCAGCTCTTAGTAGTTGAGTAGCTCTTTTCACATGTTCCAAGACATGCTCCTAATGAAGTGTAAATTCAAAGCATGAGATACATATTTCACAAAGTACAGGTGACACACTTAGCTCTGCCACAAGCTGCTAAAACCATCTTGGGTCAAAAACTGAGCATCTTTTAGTATTAATACCATTACTTGTGATCTAACCTACTTCTAATAAAAGCTTTTTCAATCAGATAACTATATGTTAGAAAGTGCCTACCTATTATAATGCACAGCACAGACGTAGCAATATTTTAGGAACAGATGCTGTGAAAACCCTTAATTAGAACACACAACTGAAGTACCATGACAAATAGAGCTATAATTTTCAGGCAAAAATCTTCCCATCCCTTTACCTCACCTACTCAGAGAGTCTGGTACTATCTCCCATGAGCTACTGATAAACTCACCGTCAGAGCCAGTAGTTTTCCGTAAGTGAGATGGGCTGGGATGTGGTCGCTCTTGGATCTCAAGGACTCCACATACCAGCGCTCTGCTTCTGGAAGTCGGCTCATTCTCATATAGGCTTCTCCTACAGGGTGAAACAAGTGTTAATAACAATGTCCAAAATACCTCGAGGTGTCCATATTTTATTATTTAATTTATATTTTTCTGTTTATTAAATGAGTGGAAATCTTGAAAAGAGTGAAGTCTTTTGAAAGTGTTCAATGAAAAAGCAAAATAACCTTAAACACACTTGAGTGAGGAAGTCAAGTTATGGCCACCTTAGGCCCAAAGAGCACAGCTGACATGAAAGTCTTGTTGGAACAGGATTTCACAAGGGATCTCCAGCTGTTAAGTTCAGTCAAAAGTCCCCAAAATGTCAGAAACTTTATCACATCTACTATAGACAAGTTATGTGTTTTCCATCACTCTATATTGTACATCATGGAGTGGTATGGAGCATGCAGAAAACTATATTTACTTTTTTTTGCTATCTTTGTCACTTGAAGATAGGGAACCCACACAAAATGTGGCACATAAATTTGAGATTCAGGAGTTAGGATGCAGTGCGCATGAAAGGACTAAACCACAGCCTAGAGATAAAATAAGTGTTATGTACAGTCAAAAGTCTTGCTGAGCCAAGGCTAAGGGAAGCCAACATGATTTTTATGGGCAAATAGTTTTCCAAAAAGGTGTGCAAGCCTGTAAATCTAGCAGACCAGGATTTCAAATTCAAGGATCTACTGAGCATTCTGCACTCATGCACTGGTCTTGGATATCTGATTACATACACAGATGTAGATGATGTTTCAGTCCCAGAAGTACTCAAGTCATTCTACTGCTGATTAGGGCCAAACCAAAAGAACAATTCTCCAAAACCCCAAGCCAAATTAATTAAATAATAATAATAAAAATAATAAAAATCCAAATGGGAAAAAATCCAGTTGAAAATGAACATCCCCCCAAACCCATGACAAAATTCAGGAATATCAATGCCATGTGCTTTTTTTCACTATATCAGCACTCAAAAATAAGTGACCTTTTTATGCACAAAGTCATGAAGTCAAGTGTTGAAAGGATGGAAAAAGCCAGAAACCAAGCTCTATGTTTCCCTCAACTCCCTTCCCTAGCTTTATGGCAGGATGTTTAATTATTTGATTACACACTATTTTTCCCACAGGCCCTTGCTGTATTTAGCATACAGAAAATGAGAAATCCATATTGCTCTCTTCCTTTAAGTGGAAAATTCCAGCCCAACCTGCTGCAGCTTGGCAAAGTTCCAAGCAATTAACAAGAAGATCCTTTAAAAAGTAATGTAAGCAGCCTTAAGAGATGGAGTTGCTATCTACTGGTAGTATATGGTGAATGCATTGCCAATTTTCAAAAAGTTCCAAAGTTCTTGTCTACTTTCCATGATGGATTCTGATATAAGAAGAGATTAACATCTTCTGAGTACTGGCAAATTCAATTTTTAATAGGTTTTAAGAGCTCAAGTACTTTACAAGCTAACCTCCTGCAACTTTGAGAGTATTTGAGTGGCTCATCTAGAAACGAAGCTACAATGTGTCAATCTAAATGGCAAACAGTAGAGAAATTAATTTTATTCCCTTTATTATAAAGGGAATTCTTTATAGCTGAACTTTTTTTTTTCTTAAGGGGTCTGATTTTTTTTGCCCATAAGTTCCGTACCATCAAGAATTACTATATTAAAAGCAATTAGAACATGTCACTACTAGAGCACGAAATACTTTTAGGGGTCCGTTGTTAATTTGTTCTTCTAAATGATTTACTATGCTACTTACACCTAAAAAGAAACCAAAGTAAGTTGAAAACTGACAAAGAATCTGCTATCACCAAGCTCAAAGACTGGAATAAAATCAAGGAAATGTTAACTGAAGCATTAATCCAATCAAGTGATACTGTGTGTGAGACTAATGCAATGTTAATAAAAGCTATTTGATCTTTAGATAGTTTTCCAACACAATGACACAGAAAATGAGCATGAATTGACTTCTGTCACTCAGGATGCACTCATGTGTCTGAGATTAAAATAAGAAAACCAATATCATTTATGATTGTGTATTTTGATAAACTTCCAACATGAATTATTTAGTCATTGGGAAAATAAGTGTGTCCACTGGAAGAAAACATGCAAACCAAGGCACATGTTAATAGGTTTCTATATTTACTTTGACAAATCCTTAATCTGTAAAATCTTTGAAAACTCATTTCAAAAAATCAGAAAGGTCATACACAATTTATGAGTGAAACCTGGACAAGCTATAAAGTTCAAGAGAGCTGTACTCTGCTTTTCTATTAAAGGTAACAGCAACAACAAAAGAAATTCATGGCAGTGGAAACCTTAAGACATAATATGACAGTTATTTCAGTTTCCTAATCCATATCAACATGCAGTCATGTGCAGTTTAGCCCGCACAATGAGTGATGTCAAGAAATTCAACAGCCAACTGATAAATACAAACTAAGAACTCATAATTGAACAAGTCATTGCACTCTTTTCTTGCCTTTTAATTTATCTACACACATTTTAAAGATTTTTTTTTTGTCAGCAAAACATAAACATGATGCCATTATAGGTTTCTTTAAAACACTCTTAACAGAAGCATTTTCTATTAGAATCATGCCTAACTGTGATCCTTGTAGTCCAATTTCAGTAAGGGGCCGTATTTTTCATCTACAAATGTCTTGATTATATGTATTTTCATGCAAATACTAATAAAATATAACTGCATCTCAGGTGTAGACTCAGCATTTTGAGAATATTGCCTAAGAAAACTCAAGCATTTCACATGAAACTATAGACCAATAGTCCAAAGAGATAAAACTAAGAAGATCTAAGTACCTGGAAAACAAACACTCTAAGCTTAAACATTGTGTCCACTGCCCCCTCTGCAATCCACTGCTGTAACCTTCATACCCAGCTTGAATCCCTCAAATAAAACAAAGTGAAAAAAACGGAAGACATTGTAATCAGCCTGGAGATTTATACCCAGCTTCAGGACAGCAGATATAAACTACTATAATCTGCAAAATCTCAGAGGGGAAAGAGTTAAAGTAGCAGCATGGGGGCAGGGAGGGTGGGAAAGAAGGAAGCACAGACTTTTACTCCTACCACTGGTTGAGTGGACTCCATTCTTATTTCCTTAGAATTTATAATAAAATATACATCTAAAAGAAAAAAAAATATCTTTTTCTTTTCAACCAAGCCAGTTTTAAAAGAAAAAAAAATTTGTAATGTACATGTAGTAAGAAAATACCAGTATACTTGCAGACAAGCGTGGGTACCAAGCTCTACATAAGTTATGATGTGGGATATGTATTTCACAGCTTAATCATGTTTGGCTCTTAAAAAGTAAGTCTTGCACAGCATCACCTGTAAAACTATACCAGCAGAAGTGTTTCTTGGAGTTCTAAACAATATTTTAAAGTAATTCAATAAAAAAGCATTTAATGGCAGCAAGGGGCAAATGGGATAGGAGCCTTAACAATATTAACAGGTTTGTACAAACAGCCACATCCACCCAAAAGCATAATCAAACAAAGCGATAGTTATGTTATAATCATCAACACAGAAAGTCTCTCTGCATGCTAAGCCTTTGTATTTATGATTCAAACCTCTGCACCGGATGTAAAATCCGGCTCCCCTTTCCTGTTCTGTACCTGGCTGCCACTTGCATTTGGTTTCTGCCCACGTGCAATGTAGCAGATAAGCAAGGAGAAATCTAAACTCTAATGTGTGCATCATCAACTGCATTAACTCCTGCAATGTTAGCTTCTTTTGTAACTTGCATTTCTCATAAAAAATGTTTATAAAACTTTGCATTAAATGTCTCTGGGAACAGACATTCAGAAGCTAGTTGGCAATGGCTGATGAAGTACAATCAAGACGTTTGCTTTTATGACAGTATCTTGCCAATCTAAACCTGGACACCACCACCCTGGCATCTCTTCTTGGTACCTCTCAACAGTAAAATAAAGCCTCCACATCCACCTCACACCATTTAACTGGCACGAGTATGAATTACTGTAGCAGGTGGGCCAGTGTGGTTTTAAAAGCAATGTAATACAATCAACTGTACAATATCAGATTTCAAGGAACGCAAAAGACATCTAGAGCAAAGGCTGATCCTTAAGTAATCCTAATATTGGCATTAAAGTGTTCAAGATCCCACAGGGACCATTTTATCTTTTGACCCCAGGTTTTAATTGAAACCTTAAACAAAATATATTACCTATTTAATGCAGCTGAGCTGGACTCTGGCCTTTGTAGTGCATGTTGCCATGCCAAGCAAATTAATCTGTGTAACCTTAGCATGTACTTCAATTTACATCAAAGAAATATGACATAGAGAAAATAAATACCAAGCCAACCCTATACAGTTTGTTGAATAGTTATTTTCATTCTACTTTTAGAGTTTTAATTTTTAGCTGGTTTGGTTTCTTTTTAAAAAAATAAAACCCAGTTTTATTTCTTGGTACAATGCCAGAGAAACATATGGTTTCCTTAGCTGAGTTGTTGCACACCTGGCAAAATAAATCACAGCAACAGGAGACCAAAATATACCCTGTAACTTTTCATATCCATAAACTTAGAACATCTGATGCTGGTCTTCTGGTCCTGCCTTTTGTATCACAAACAAAATGCAAAGTCAATAATATGGCTTGCTTCTTGAGGCCCAGTACTTCTTTTTCCTTTAAGAGGCAAGCTACTTGAGTTTTAAAAGATGAGAGTCAGCGGAGCAGGCTGGCACACTGGAGCAGTGAGTCACTGGGCCTGTCAGAGCAAAAGGCCAATAGAAGCAAGGGCAGGAAAAGAAGTGTAACACAAACAGGGAAAGCAGGTGGTGTAGAGGCTTAACACTGCTGGAGTGCTAATGCTACTGCACTCCGAGTGCCGGAGTTCAAGCCATAATTCAGTTTAAACAGTTTGTCTTCTCTTTATTCTCTTTCAGGTATGTTTTGAACATCATATGGGGATGAAATCCTCCAGAAATCTTCAATAAAATGATTGAATAATTCTTTAAAATTAGAGAAAGCACTGTTTTGTTACATCACATGCCAATATCTAACACTGAACCAAGCAGAGCAATTTCCAGAGACTCACAATAAATCAATCACAATGACAACTGTAGCAAATAATCATCATAATGTGTTCTTGGATTTCAAGCTAAGCTGTGAAGACTTTTTCCACATATAGGGCAACAGGGGAGGATCCTTCCTTCCTGAGAAAACAGGGAACACTCCCCAGCAATGATCACACAGTGAATGTGCACAATTCTGAGTCAGGTTCCTATAGTTCCAAACATGAGACAGGACTGGCTTATGTCAGCTCCTCTAGTCTCCTTTTTAAAAGCAAGAAGTAGGCAGACAAGTTTATGTAAATCTATTTATCAAAGAAAGTGTTATAGTGAACGTGTTCATAATTTTATCTTGAACATCAAAACAGAAATAAACAATCTGGCCAGCCGCCTGGTGCCCAGTGACAAGGTACGAGCTGCAGAGAGGATGCACTCCTGATAATGGATGTGGATGCTTTGTTCTCCTGTCACACCCTGTGCAAGGAGAATACTGAATAGGTGTTTACGATTTCCCTCACCTAACTCGAGCTAGCAAGTCTAAACTAGTCATGTTAGCTCCTTTTACAGGAGAAGTATGCTTGCATGAGATTACTTTTATCACCTAAAATAGAGGCCTAAGACAGAATGGCTTAATTACTCCCCAGTGGTATCTTTTCTTTCCACACTACAAAGAGAGCACAGCTACCAACCTCCATCTTGTCATCCAACTTTTCCACTATCCAGGTAGGAGAGACTAAGCTAATACAGTGTGTCTAACTGAGGTCACATACACTCATGGATGGGTGCATCCAGGGCAGCTTTAAACAAGCCAGCTTGCATCCTGCTGTTAATAATGCTGCACTGCATTCAAGTCACTGCCCTACCCTGTGTGTAGCCTTTGGATCATCTTTCCAGCACAGCCACAAGACACACCTCAGCAACTAGGGTGAAGCAAGCTCTGGTTTCCCTGCAACAGCTGTCATCACAACAGCAACCAAAATACAAATATATGCTACATTTGGGGTAAGCTGTACTTTACAGAGCTCCATAATAGCCTGTTGCTCTTTGCAGTAGGCTGAAAGAGGCTAAGGTAAGCTCAGCTGACCCTAACCGTTAGGACATCCGTGAAGTGGTGGTGGCTGTCTAAAGGAAACAGAAGCCAGAGTGTGGGCTACACAGTGGAGGGAGGACATGGAACAGCAGCCAAGCCTGGGCAAAGGACTGAGCTGGTCTTTGTGTTCACTATTGCTTTGTGAGTTAATAAATGCAAATCCCAGGAACAGAGTGAACTCAGACGTCATGGACTGTGATTATAAAGGAAGCTGAGAAAGGCATCCTGAACCTAAAAAGTAACTAATAAGCAAAAAGTACAAACCCAAAGAATCTTAAGGGTCATGATGGTTCTAATGGGAGCATCTATTCATGGGAAATGAAAAAGGTTGTTTTGTAATGGAACAACCATCTTGCTTGAAATCCATTTAAAGGCACCTCTGAATCAAAGAAGAGCCTGTCCTCTTGTTTACAGATCTGAATACTATAAATAATAATTCATATTATCTTATTTCTTTTATTTTTAATGCACCCTGCATAAAGATATGATGAACAATATGAGGAGCTTCTTATTAGTTTAGAAGGACATTTAGCATTCAACTTCCACATCAGAGTTTATGTTATAATCAATCCCATTCAATTTTCTATGAATCAAATACAATTTCTTCTTTGTTTCAGATGACTATATGGGAGATTAAAAAAACCTGCATGAATTGCACATGAGATCTCCAAGATACAGGATGAGAGATTCTGGAGGTAGAGAAAAACTCTAATCCATGCATTCTGAATGTAAAAGTGCTGCATGGAAACTCTTAAATATATACAGTAGCTAACATTTGTTGTCCCTTACCCAGCACTGCAGTTGATGGCATATGAGCTCTGAACCTAGTTTGGCTCACAGCTACTGAAGGTAATTATTTTTGTTCTTATTAGTGAATTAATTTCAGCACCAGTTGCCTGGATAAGCTTGTTTGTTTCACTCTGACTCCTCAAGTATCTTCCTGAAGCACTGGCAATGCACTTACCCATCATGTTGTATAAGCTCTGTGGTGCAAACTGTCTTGGCATTTTCTGTATTGCTTCTTTGTAAACCATAAGGGCATCCTGCAAAGAGACACACAAGTGGGACAAATCACCAACAAAGCAACAATTTCAAAAGCAGAAAAAACAAACTATCTTCCTTCCCCACATAAAAGGGGCAGAGAGAAAGAAAACACATCGGCATCATCAATATCACAGAAAGTTCACATTCCTCATTTGCAAAAGTTTTACCAAATTCATTGAAGCTTATAAACAAGAGATCAAATTAGTTTCAATATTTCTTTTCCCAGGCAGAAGTAAAAGGAACATTTTTTAACCCTCGGTGTTTATAAACATATATAAAACTCTATAGGCAGTCAGAGAATAGGGAATAATATCAAACTAGAGACAAGGGACAGTAAGCGACCTAAAAATAAAGAGGTCTTTGTCTATTGGCAAATAATAACAAATAATAATCCTGACAACTGAAGTCTGCTCCACAGAAAGAGTGAGATGGACTAGAGTGTCAAGAACACCAAAATTAGATTGCCCACACAACGTGCTGTGCCTCGAATTGCTTGATTGCATATTTATGATTCATTCAGCACTTTGGATGCTTACTGGTCAGTCTGCATCATTTTCTACATCATCCCATCAAATAGCTTCAGCTTGTGAAGGCTGAAATGTGCTTGAAAAAAAATCTAAGCGTATGATCAAATCAAGCTTGGGTCAGACTGCAATGACCACCAAGCAGAAATCTGACCTCTCAGGCACTGCCCTCCAACTCCACACTCTATCAGCCATGCAGACGACACGTGGCTTCTCTCTTATCTTTATGGATGTATTAGATGTCTGTGCCAGTGTTTTAGTAAGGGCCACCTGACAGAGCTGGATTTAACAAACAGATGACAAAGAATCCACAGAGCTGTGCATGACTGATCTCAAACAGCTGAGGTAACTGTCATGCTCAAGAAGAGTTTTATGAATCAAAACTATGAATAATTCTGGATGTGAAGTATGCCTGGCAATGCAAAGAGAGAATTATTTTCTTTCAAATTCTGCTAAAGGTCAAGGCTTAGGTGAATATCTAGTTTTAGTAATTTCATCATGGGGAACAGGGAAAAACCACAACAGTGCCATCTGCACACATAAATAAGATAGGGATGGATTGGGTGCAGCATCCAGTTAAGTTAAAAAAAACCAACCCACTTCAGGACTTAGGTCAAGTTATTGGTAAAACACACATAATGGGTATGTGTTTAATCACTGAAGCTTTGAATTATTCCAACCAAGTCTTATTTTTGGAGACTCAAAAGCAAACTTAATTGCATTGTTTCAACTAAAAATGGATTTACTCTATCTTGAATTAAAAAAACAGTACACTTTAGGTTGGTTGGTCTGTAATCTGGCTATATTCTTTGCATACCAGCCACGAGGACAAAACCAAAAAGAATGAATTAACACAAAATCACATGTGACCATTCTGGTGAATGTTTGACACCAGAACATCACTCTGCTAAATAACATCATCACATCTGTGACTAAATATTGTCTGCAGAGAACGCTAATTTTGATTTGGTGACATTTAACCAGTTTGTGCCTGTCACACATCTTGAAAGTCTGGACCAAAGCAATAGGTATTATTAGTGTGTGACAGTTCTACCATGATATTGTAGAAAAATCTGGAGTCTTACCTCATAGTGTCCTTGTTCATGAAAAAGTTTTCCTAAGTTATAGAGACAGCTAGTAACAGAGCTTTTATGAGCATGAGGATCTTTCAAATTTTCATCAGGGATCTCTGAACACTTCAGGAAAGTCCTCCTGGCTTCCTCTGTCTTCCCTTGGTTCATCAGGATGATGCCAGTATTTAAATAGGCAGCTGTGAAAAAAAGTGCTCTATTATGTTTTATCTGATCTTTGTTTTACTTCTAAGCAATATCTGAAAGAGTTGCCAGGGTTTTATAACTTTTAACTTGGCTTTCGTACAATACAGATCAATCACTGGTGTAACAAATAAGAGGTAAAAGTTCACAGACAAGGGAAAGAGAAAGAAGTTACAAAGTCTCAGAAAAGAGGGAAGCAAACACTGTTTAGGCAGGATACTCTATTCCGCTTTGTAAGACTGTATCAAACACATAGCATCATTGTTTGAAATGTTACAAAAAATTTATCCATATGTTTATACATATATACATTTATTTATACATGTATGTGTATATTATATATATATATATTCAGACATATCCTCACTAAGTATGCTGATGACACCAAGCTGTGTGGTGCAGTCAGCATATTGAAGGGAAGAGATGCTTTCCAGAGGGACCTTAATAGGCTTGAGAGATGGGCCAATGTGAACTGCATGAAGTTCAACAAGGCAAAGGTCAAGGTCCTGTATGTAGCTTAGAGCAATCCCAAGCACAACTACAGAGAATGGATTAAGAGTAGCCTTGAGGGGAAGGTCTTGGCGGTGTTGACTGATGAAAAACTCAACACGAGCTTTCAATGTACACCTGTAGCCCAGTAAGCCAACCATGTCCCAGGCTGCATAAAAGACACATGACCAGCATATCTAGGGAGCCAGGGAGGGGATTCTGCCCCTCTGCTCTGGAGTACTGTGTGTAGCTCTGGGGTGCCCAATAAGAAGGACATGGAGCTGTTTCCAAGTCCAGAGGAGGGCCATGAAGATGATCAGAGGGTTAGAATACCTTTCCTGTGAAGACAGGCTGAGAAAATCGGTCATGTTCAGCTTGGAGAAGCAAAGGCTCCAAGGAGACCTCAAAGCAGCCTTCCAGTACTTAAACGAAGCCTACAGAAAAGCTGGAGAGTAACTGTTTATCAGGGGAGTGTAGTGATAGAAGAAGGGGTAATGGTTTTAAACTTAAAGAGGGTAGATTTACATGGGATATTAGGAAGAAATTCTTCACTACAAAGGTGGTAGTGAGGCACTGGCACAGAGAAACTGTGGATGCCACCTCCCCAGTACTGTTCAAGGCCAGGTTGGATGAGGTTTTGAGTAATCTGGTCTAGTGGAGGGTGTCCCTGCCCATGGCTGGGGTGTCAGAACTAATGATCTTTAAGGACTCTTCCAACTCAAACCATTCTATGATTTTATATATGTGTGTGTATATATGTGTTTGTTTGTATATATAAATATATGTATATAAATATTTATCAACTACAGAAAAGTTAGCAATTGTAAAAAGCACCCACTTTAATTTTGGAACCAATGACTAGCAACATCCCATGGATTACTTCCCATTTTTCTAAGCAAGAAAGGAAAACTGGTAGGACTTTAAAAATATCTGTATTATTCACACACATTTGTTAAAAATTGGGGGCTGGCTGTAAGAATCAGAAAAGAGGATCCTCAAAATTTGGGCAGTACCGTGAATGGCTTACCACCCCAGATCATAGAATCATAGAATTTTAAGGCTGGAAATGACCCCTAAGATCATCTGGTCCAACCATTAACCCACCACCACCAAGTCTACCCTTAGACCATATCCTCAAGCACTGCATCTACCCGTCTTTTAAACACCTCAAGAGATGGGGACTCAACTCTCCCTGGGTAGACTGTTCCAGTGCTTGATGACTCTCTCAGTAAAGAAGTTCTTTCTAATATCCAACCTAAATTTTCCCTGGTGCAGCTTGAGGCCATTACCTCGAGTTCTGTCGCCTGTTACTGGGGAGAAGAGACCAACCCCCACCTCACTGCAACCTCCTTTCAGGTAGTTGTAGAGAGCAATAAGGTCTCCCCTCAGTCTCCTCTTTTCCAAACTAAACAACCCCAGCTCCCTCAGCCGCTCCTCGTAGGGCCTGTTCTCCAGACCCTTCACCATCCT
>VXBZ01005778.1:212997-231446 GCA_013399135.1 Heliornis fulica
ATTCTTTAAGCTGACAACTTTCACTTGTTTGACATACAACTTGAAAAATCTTCCTGTCTTCCTTCTCTCCTTGGGTTTTGATCTGAAGTCACTGAATACTATGGCACAAAACAGTTTTGGGGGACTGAAAAGCAGACACAAACTATAAAGAGGCAGTAGACAGTCTATAGTTTTATTCAAGTTACATATTAATTTCTTCCTGCTTTAGCCCTATTAAAGCCAGCTGCTCTACTTGCAAAACAAACTCCTCAGTAACTAGAAATGGCATAAACTAAGTATAGTACACAGGAACATATATGTCATCAAGGTAAACATGTATGTTAATGAAATATTTGTAAAATTTTCAGACGAGGTACAATATTGAAATAGTTTAATTACTATTGTTTACTGGTTGATAACAGCTAATAACAGCCTGATAGCTGTTATTTTGCCATGACTGCACTTGCTCCATGCCTCAAGCTACATTCGTCCTGTTGATGTCAGGTGGGATTATCTACCAGGAACTAGATTTACCTAGATGCTACGCTGGCAAAAAAGGAAAGAATGAAAGAAAAGCCTCTTTTATTACCCTCACAGATGGGTCTCCAGCCACCTAGCAACAGAGGACGTTCTTTGCCTAAGGCAACTCCATTGTTATTTGTAAAACTAGTGGGTAGACAGACTGGTATGGAAGCTACAGCAGCCCCATACATGAACCCATTAAGTCTGCTCTTTAGTTAAGCCATTTTAGTTTGTTTTGTTGGGGTTTTTAAAGTAATCAAGCCATTTAACAACTCAAATAAATGAGTGCTAACCTTCTGCAAGCATATAAAGCCAGAAAGCCAATCATTAAGGAAGAATACAAACAGCAAACATGTTTAATATTTTCTACTACCATCCCCTTAGCAAATATGTAAATGAAACATACATCTTTTTTAAATCAATAAGAACCAAAATATAGCCAGTAGACATTAAGATGGAATGAACATTCCCTTTGCAGAACTCATTAAACATAGCCATACACAGGCCCACTAGTAAAAAGAAACAAGAAAAAAACCCCAAAGCAATCACCACCAAAGCAACCTCTAGTCTTTCAGATGGACCAATCAAAACTCTGTCATGTTCTACCCAGTTCTAAGGAAAGACCTTTCATACACAAGTAAACTGATCAACAAATATAGAAAGAACTGATCAGTTCTTTCCTCTGTTTCTGGGACAGTTTGATTACCACGGTTTCAACACTGTACCAACCCTGTCAACCCCTGTTTCCTTGACAGAGGGAGGGAGGGCTGCCACAGTGGTGAGAAGTAGCATTGCTCCTGCCTTTCTCCCTCCTCTGGCCACTGGGCAGCTGTGTGAGCTGCCAGCAGTCCTCAAACAAGACATCTATTCCCCATCACATGCCCCAGCCCGCAACACAGGTTGAGAGCTGGAGAGAACCTCTTACAAGAGGGGCCTTTAACAAAACCAACATCAAAGTCTCCTGGAGTTCAACAATTATTTCCCTAATTTTATCAAATAAACAAACTTTATGTGAGAACTATGAACTATCACAGTTTCAAATACTGAGACACATATTCAAATATTTAGGTCATTAAATGTGTTCCAGCTCCAAAATTGCTAACAAGAATATCTACTTCATACAGGCCCTGCACAAAGGCCTGGAGCAGAGTTCTGTGCTGCAGGACACCACCAATCACTAAAGTGGCTGTATGACACAAAGTTCAGTTGCTGTCTCTGACAGAAGAAGAGCTAGGTGGCAAAGCAGAGATTAATTCCAAACAGGTTTGTAACAAGTCTGCGTTAACATCCAAAATAAAAAAAAATCAAGTACTTAGACAGCATATGACATATCCTCTCTCCTTTTAACTTAACATCCTGCATTAAGAAAACTTGTGGACTTTCAAGGAAGAGGAACCATAACCTTGACTCATTTCCTACTACGTGAAGCAGTGCAGCGAGTCTGGGGCAGGTTAAAATACAGTTCAACATGGGTTAGTAGGTCAGCTTGTTCACAGTGCTTTTTGTCTCTTGATAGCTCAGCAAAGGAGAATTTTGTGCCAGCACCCTTAAAAGGCAGAAGCAAAGGGAACACAAATTCAGATGGGCTAAAAACAATCAAGGAAGAACTTTGTTCATACTGATCTTTGCCCAAGGATGTGGAGTTAAACTTTGCATATAAAATACTTCTGCAATTCTAGACTTTACAGTATTAAAATTTCAGCCAGTGTTGAAGACTTTACCTAACAGACATTAAAAATAAGGCCACAGCTATTGACATAATAAGTTTCCCAAAGTGTATGGAAATTCATACTCTCAACTTATTCAAAGAAATTAAATTATTTGAATTATAAATTTTCCCTACGTCACTAAGGGCAAAATGAGATATTGGGAGAAGCAAGGGGATGTTTCTTTGTTGGAAATCTGTCCCTTATAGGGCGCTGTATATTCAAAAAATACAACATTTAAAGTAATTAGTACCATTTTTAAGGAATATTCAATATTTATGTGTGATTGTAAACATCTTTAAAATCAGCCAAGAAACTCAAGGTAATATAGATTACTGACAGGAATGACAAAAGAATACTCTAAGCAGAGCTATGCCTAAATACAAGTGAAATAATGTATGCAAAACTGTCTTCTGACTGATAAGCAATTTTACTTTAGGCGCTAATTAGAAGCAATTTGAAACAATACAAAAAACCCCATGAGCTTTAGGTAACAATCACAAGGCTACAAAGACTGAAAAGCCTAAACAAACTAAAAATAGTTTGTTTTTTAATCTACTGAAGGTTGCCTAGTTGTGAAGAACAAACTCCTGTTTTTCCACAGCTCTGTCCTTGGTACTTTTACAGTACTAAACCACATGGATTTCTCCCTTTGTTTAAAAAAAGGCATGGAAAAAGCTCTCAGTTTATGCTGATTTACTACCCTACGAGTTCTAACTGAAATCATCAGTGTTGCAGAGCTTTCAGATGTTGGCTTTGGGGTTTATTTGTAAAAATTACCTGCAGTGCAGTCTCAAGATGTTGGAGGAGTTATTTATAGGAGACAACTTTATGTTTTTTGAACTACAAACTACCTTATTGTAATACATTCTCTGTCTACAGTATAAAGCAACTGAAATCCTTTCTGCGCTGTTATTGCTATGAAAATCTCAAATGCTTTCAGAGTTGCCAGGAATTCACTATCTGAGTTTTTCATGAGAGCTTCAGAAAACAGATTTCCAAACAAGAATTAAAACCATCAGCCTGAGCTCATTTCCTCAGCTCCAGGCCACAGGTCCTATCTTCAAGACAGACTAGGTCAATAGCTACTCTGATGTATAAGCTATGCGTAGGTCTCCTACTTATTTGGATCCGAGAAAATGTCAACAGAACAAACCCATTTTAACCCAAGATCTGAAGTAGTGATAACAACCCAGTATTAATGTAGTAAGAGCTCTCCTTTTTTTTTTCCTTCTTTTTTCTCTCCCCCCTCCCCACTTTTTTAATAAATATTTTTTTTTTAAAAAGTTTTTGGTAGTCTCCAGAAGTTTAAGAGTTTATTTAAAGTCACAGAAATTGCATATTTTAATTCATTTGAACACTATAGGAAATTACTTGTTTGGAATCAGACAAATCTTTAGAGATAATGTAATTAGGTAATCTAAATTAATGCAGTATACACTGTTTTAAACGGCAAAAGTAGCTGTAACTCAGAGTCATAATGTATAAATCAGAAAATGAAAATATACCACTGAAATTGACTGTTCATCTAATCTGTTAAACTGTCTTTACTGTAAAGTATAACAAACAACTCCTAAAATGACATCACTTTTCAGTTTCTTGAAAAAGAAGGGAAAAGTGATCATCAGATGCTTCTGTTTATGTAGTTTCTTTCTTTGATTGTTGCCCATTAAGGACTGTGAGTTAATGAATAATAATTTCTACCTTGATCAGATAGAACTTTGATTTGTTATTTCTCTGTGTGAACACTGGGCTGTATGTGCCAATTAGTTTGCATTAGAAACTGATGCATAAGTAATAAAGAAAAAAAAAGGCACATGAGGCCACAATATACTTAAAATATATTATGACCAAAATACAACAATTAAAAAGAGTGCTTTCTTAAATTCTACTAAACGTTTCAGTTTCAAAGGCATAAACTAAAAACTAGGAACAGCAAATTCTAACTGGCCTCTTGTAGACACATATGAGACACACTTTTTCCTTTGCAGTATTTTTGTAAAAAGCTTTCACAGAACGTCATGCCAAGGAATCACACAGAATCACAGAATATTAGGAGCTGGAAAAGACCTTGAAAGATCATTCAGTCCAACCCCCCTGCCCGAGCAGGATCAAGGAAGGACTGAACTTGCAGAGAGGCTCTTCAGACTTTATGCTTAAAATAATCAATTTGCTTGTGCTCTTATAATATCAAAGCCTATGCCAGCCAGCACCTAGTTTTCATGCTGGAATATAAGTATCCGATGCAGGAAAAGACTAAAAAAATAAAACATTAAAGTTATTTCCACTGAATAATTACTGGTTTTGTGAAGCTAAAAAAAAAAAAAAAGGAGAGAGAAAGGCTTTATTGCATTGAAGATAATAGTAGAAATGTTAAGAATTAAGAGATCCTTTCTTGCATATGCACACATATACACATAATATATAAGAAACACTCCCCTGTGAATATACAGCACTGAGCTTTACTGAGCTCATGGAGTGTTGGGACGACACACTTAGTCCCATGCTCTGACTTGGCTGGCCTTGTCTGGAGCCAGGAGTTGGACCTGATGATCCTTATGGGTCCCTTTCAACTCAGGAGATTCTATTCTATGATTGTATAATTCCTTTACTTTCACAGGTATATGAAAGGTAACTTCATTCCCTATATATTCCAACCAGCATTTCAGTTAAATTCCTTTTACACAAATTCAATAGAATTCCAGTAATTTGTCTATTCAACAGAAATGAAGGTTTGTAGGCATATATTTTGTATATCAATGGAAAGCTGGAAGCTTATCATCTTGTTCTGAGAACAGCAAAACTACGGAAGTTTGATTTCTTTTATATCCCTGAATCTACCACCTAACTCCCTTTCCACTCTTTACCCTGGTATTAACTTCAGTTTCCCTCTATGACACAGTAAGAGACCTAAGTATTGTATAGGCCTACAAAAAAATCTAATAGTTATAATCTTCATCTTCAAAATGAATGGTGTATGAGAAATTTATCAATTTTGTCCTTCTTTTCCTACAACCTTCTTCTGGGTTCAGACATTATTTTTAAATGTGAGCAGCAGGAGTTTCTTCGTTAAAAATCTGCTTTCCACAGTCTTCATTGCTTAACAGAGTTATAAAAAATTTTATGCACGTGTATAAGTGTACCATTATTAAAAACATACATAATTTGAGATATTAATTTGATTTTGAAACTGAAATTCTAACACTAAATAATTTTTAAGTTTCTAGTGTCTTTACCTGTAAGGCAAGTTAATGAAATGTGCAACTCATTTTTGGTTAAACAAGAAATAAAAAAGGAAAAAATCTATTATGGTAAACTTAAATTTTCAGATATTATTAACCACTATCATTTTAAACTGGACTTACAGGCAGAACATTATTTGTTTATTTGTTTAAACAGGCTTAATATTTGTATTTATTCTTCCCACACTACATGCTACCTAATGAGCAGCAGTTACCTAGATCTTGTTCTCTGCACACATAACAAAAGCATAGCTATGAAGGGTGATGAGACCTTCTCACAGCAGACCGCCACTTTGGGGGCTCAGGCTGAGTGGGTGATGGCAGGAGTGGAAGTGCTGAGCGGGAAGCAGGCAAGGAGCCCAGCCAGGACACCCAGTGAACCTGCTCTCTCCCTGCTGTGGCATGATCGTGCCTCACTGAGAAGCTTTGCACGATGCTAGCTTACATGCTCATGATTTGGTACGTTAATGATTTGGGAATTTTTTTCCCTGCTATATAATTATTTTGATACTCATGATATTTATTCTCTTACCCACCTACAACAGGGTTCTAGTAATTAAACTTTCCTGAACCTCCGCTGCTCTTGAGTTGGTCACAGTAGAAAAGTAAATTGCTATTTTAATGTTTTTGACCTCTGTAGCTAACTGAGGGGTGTTAGCTTATGCAAGGAAGTGCTCACACCCACTCCCCCTACCAAATGTTACTCAGGCTTTTAAAAAAAAGTCTAAATAACAACTCTATATTTTAGCAGAGTCAGAAACAGATGGAGTGTTACTGTTGCCAGCTCATCTGTCTGTACCTTGTTCAGTATGGGTTTCTTTTTAAAGCTTATTTTTTAAGCAAACAAATTTGTAAGTTTACCTTCTCCATACCCAATACATGAATACATGGTAACCAAGAAAAGGTCCTGTCCACCCCTGAGTTTAAGGAGCACAAATAATGAAAGGCTTATTACAAAGCAACAGCTAACATCCTCTCCGTTTCCAGCAAGTAAATCAATAGCTCCATTCACAACAGGGTTCGCAGACGATCCAACTCCAGGAAAGCCACGCATACTTACAAATTATAAAGCATATCAGCCATGTTGCTGCGGTAGTACAAGGCATTTCTATAGGCGCTTTCAGCTTCAGAAATCTTGCTCTGGCTCTTGAGAACATTTCCAAGGTTACCCCATGCTGTCAAGAGGAGAAAACAGTATTCAGAAAGTGCTACAATCCAATTACTCATGACAGAGTATCCAAGTATCAAGAAGTTCCTCAGGGAGACAAACCACACAAAGAAACTATTTTTAAGGGAGGGGAGTTTGGTTGGGTTTTTCCCCCGTTCTCTGCATCTCACTGTGAGACTCGCATTTCATACCGGTGATTTGCATACATTCTGCATACATATAACTTTTGGGTGGAACTACAAGACCAAAAGTTATCTCTGAGCTTTACAGTGCTATAGCAAAAGGAAAGGATCATTTTATATTGCCTCCAAATAACAATACCCAGAGTGGAATGTGGAATTGAGGCATCTTCATAATTTTTGCACTTTTTTTAATCCCTGTCTAATCTAACCAGCAATAAATTTTCCCAGAGTAGACACAGCTTTCACCAAAGTATGAAAATGAAAGAATGGTTAGGTAAGTAACCAGTTACAGTTACAAGGAACATTTTATAGAATAAATGTTTATTTGTAGAGATCATACTAATAGTCCTAAAACTTATGAACACCAATTATCTGCAGCCACCAAATCCTCTTGGTTGTTGCTATAGGAGGGACAGAACAAGAGGATGGTCTACATAGAGAAGAGGGTTTATTGTCAGCTACCTAATGAACTTCACTTCCTTTTTGTCTTAAGTAGTGAAACTAACCTTAGGAAAAACAAAGAATTTTCTTTCTTAGCTACATCTCTGGGATCCAATTTCTCAAACTGTATCTCAAGACAAATCTCTCCTCCAAAATGGTAACATTGGTTCAAGTAAGTGCGCTTTCAGCAACAGAAATAAATTATCCCTGAATGAAGCCACAACCCTACTAAAAACATACCCCGATGACTCCAACTAAATTTCAGCACCTGACTGTTTTCCCTCTCTACATGGTGAGAAATTAAACATGAATACTCTCAAAAGAAAAAGAAACCAGGTCAGTAATTCTGGAGTTTAAAATTGATTTTGATTCCACTTAATTTTATNGTACACATCACAATTTAAACTTTAATTACAAATTCAATTTTTCCCTATTGGAGACCCTATTCAGCATGAGAGAAAAAGCAAGCTGTGAATGAAACAGCTTTGTAATATTTACTTTTTGCCTGCTGCTTAATTCCCTGTGCACCAAAATAGTCCCATGTCTTTTAGAAATAATACTCTATCTTAGCATAGGAACAAAGGTAGCATTCATGTATATATACATATATATATATCACACACCTACAAAACAGTCAATCATTCAAACTTTACTTCATTGCCTACTTTTCCATAGGTCATACTCAATATAAATAGGCATACTAAAAACTAAATCCGTTTCATCATCTTGCATTCTAAGCCAATTACAAACAGCAAAATCTTCTAATGCTTGAGAATGCCTATGCTAGTTACATTTTTTGCAGGAAAATGGAACATTTCAAAGGGTTTTTGTTGTGGCTGCTTTTAAAGAAACAGCAGGAAATATCACATACCATTAAGAAGGACAGTAAGCAATTGTTTAAGTGTTATCATTTTATCCACATCAAACTAGATTTCTATTAAACTTTAAAGACTATATTTAGGCTATATCTGCAGTGAAAGTAGGTCAAGTTCTAGGGTATTTAATTGCTTTCAAAATTAAAATGAATATGACAAATTTCAGCTTGAAATTTAACATGATTAATTTCCCAGCTATCTCACTGAAACTGAGGATTAAGATTTAAGAAGCTTGAAAAATACCAGGTTGGCATATTAAACCTTCTCTAAGCACCTTCATTCTTGAGAACAAGACAAACAACAGTGAAGCAGGAACACTGTTGTCCAATCTAATCTGCCTGGATTTAAGGAGCAGATCTCACTGAAGAGAACAGTTGAACTTTGCAATTGAATTATGAAAACAAATGAGAAATGGAAATTAATGTGTGTAAACATCTTCATTCAAATACATCAGTTGCTTTCTTCTCAATCAAGGTCTATGCTATGTTATTCAGTCAAATGGAAATAGCAAAGCAACAAAATAAAATTTCAGATAAAAGTATTCAGGTGATAACAATCTAATAGTTTGCTTAAAAGAAATGACAGAAATCATTATAAATACAACCAAAAGTATTAAAGAAGGATTCTCCTTCATATCCATCAACCCTACATAATCCACACAAAACTAAATAGTAATAAAATATATCTGGTACTCACAATCTATTAACATCTGTTGCACAAGCACCTCTGCTGTCATCAGGAGGAAAAGCAAACCCAAACTGAATCCCCTATTATATCACTGAAATACAACCTGTAAACTTTAAATAATAGTAAAGAAAAGGAAAACTCTGTCTTTCCCAGAGTGTTATACCAGAAGGCAATCACTGCCTTCTGTAACCTTACTAGGGATAAACATACTTGAAAACTGAGATAAAATATAAGACTCAAAAGTTAAAAGAAATATATATGACATTCACAGCTCACATAAAAAACTACTGAAGTTTTGTAATATTGTTTTCACAGTACTTTAAACTATCAAACTTTTTAAGGAATAAAATTTATAACATGATGTGATGAATGCGTCAAAAAAACAGTATTCTTACTTGAGTGAAACAAACTACAACAAAGACAGAAATAGTTAGAGAACAGCCAAGTCAATCAAATTCAACTCATCTGCAGTTTCAAACTAGAGAATTAAGTTCACGGGAAAATGGATATCAAATTAGGAAAACAGAGCTTTACAAATATTTGTGCATTATTTACTATTACTTACTGAAACTAATAACAGCAGTTACAGGTTTCATTTCCTTGCTTTACAGTCTTCTCTATTTCTCCTGACACATCTATGGAAAAGAAGTTAATCCATAACAATTGATACTTCTATTTTTTCCAGAGTTTATGGATGAAGAGATTCTGGTCCAGGAAAAAAAAAAACAAAAAAAACCCAAAAAAACCAACTTCTCTTTTTCTTTTTTTTTCTTTAAATTGCAATGACATCTGTTTTTTGAAACTTCTGCAAGAATCCTCTCTGTTATCACAATTTCATTTATGCTCCCATGTAACAGCCATGAAAAAGATGCTCCTGGTCAACATTTATGATAAGGGTGACTAACACCAGAATATAGATACAATGGGAGTTAGGTAGCTGGTTCTAAAAAAACCCACCAGTACAGCAGAAAATCTGAATCTGCTATTTGAACAAATAACACATATCAGAGCTGCAGCAATTTCTTCAGCAATGTAAATATATGCATTATTCCATTACAGAAGGCAACAGGATAAGTATTTAAAAAAAAAAAAACAAACCAAAACAAATAATAATAAAAAATAAATAAAAAAAAACAAACAAAAAACCAACCTGTCCTAGTTCAGAGTAAAGAAACCTCAAAGTTTATAAATTCCTTTCATGTTCAACTTCAGTAGAGAAAGAGGATTTGTCCTTTTTTTTTTTGTTTTGTTAATTCTGAGTAGTACTGATCTCCTTTTGGGAAGAAAGTCTTCGTCCCGCTTTCAGCAAAGGACAAGAGAGGCAAGCAATTACAAACAAGAACTGAACAACCAACCCAACCTAACTTAAGTAAAACCCCTTAAAGTGCAAAGACATACAAGTCTGAAAAATCTTCTACAATTCCAAACTACATGTACATGTGATAAGAGAATGTATTTTTAAGTCTAACCCCTAAAGGTCATTTTGTTTTTTGAAGAAAATAGACTTTAATCCAACAGGCATCACAAGACTGCACTGCCATTCAATGAGACATGGACAGGTTGGAGAGTTGTGCAAAGAGTAACCTTTTGAAAGGACAAGCATAGGGTCCTACACCTAGGGAAGAACCCTAAGCACCTGTACAGGTTAGGGACTGACCTGCTGGAAAGCAGCTCTGAAGAGAAGGGCCTGTGAGTCCTGGTGGATGACAAGCTCTGCATGAGCATGCACTGTGCCCTTATAGCCAAGAAGACCTGGAGTACATCAAGAAGAGTGTGGCCAGCAGGTCAGGGAAGTTATCATCTACCTGTACTCTGCCCTGGTGGACCCACATATGGAGTACTGTGTCCAGTTCTGGGGTCTTCAGTTCATGACAGGGAACTACTGCAGGGTATCCAGCAGAGGACTACCAGGATGATCAGAGGACTGGATGACCTTCCATATGGAGAAAGGCTGAGAGAGCTAGGTCTGTTTAGCCTAGAGAAGACTGAGAGCGGACCTCGTCAACACTTACATATATCTGAAGGGCAGGTTTCTAGAGGAAGGGGATAGATTCGTCTAAGTGGTGCCCAGTGAGGACAAGGGGCAATAGGCACACACTATAAAACACACAGTTCCATCTGAACAGGAGAAAAAGCTTCTTTACTGTGACAGTGACCAAGCACTGGGACAGACTGCCTAGAGAGGTTGTGGAGTCTCCTTCTCTGGAGATACTCAAAACTCTCCTGGACACTGTCCTGTGCAATCTGTTCTAGGTGATCCTTCCTTATCAGGGGTGTTGGATTAGATGATCTCCAGAGATTCCTTCCAAACCCTACAAATCTGTGAGTCTGTAATTATACTTACCACTTTGAATCATTGTTAAGTCTTTAAGGAATTTACAGCACAGTAAGATTTATTTTCAGTGGGTTGTTTTTTGTGTTTTTTTTTCCCTGAAATTAGTTACTTGAGCAGTTAGCAGTGTAATTGAATCAAATCTGAAAGAACTAAAATAGCTTTATGGAAAACCAGAAGTTTTTACTACTTTCTAGGCGATGCCTCTGATAAAGTGACAAAAATAGCACAGGGAAGATACCTTTGGTCTTGACCACAGTGTACATATTAAAGGATATTAGTATATATGTGGCTGTCCCTATGAAATGGTTTGATGAACATTAAATTACCCTCCAGAAGTTTCGAGCATAAAATGAAACCAAAGCAAATTAAAAAAAAATCTTCTCTTTTGCTATTAACTTTTATATGGACTTCATTCCTGGAGCATTGAAATCCAAGCTTTCAGTTTAGTACTTTTTTTAAATTTTTTTTTACCATCTGTTCTTAACACTTTTTCATTCTGCACTCTAACTTACTACTTTAAAGCTATCAGTATGAAAGTCATGAATTAGAAGCATTCACATTGCCACCTCAGCCTGTGGCAATATCCCACAATGTAGGCAGGGTCAAGTGCAGCAGCATGTTGTGAATCTCTCAGCTCTACAGCAAAAGGGAGCAAACAGAACACTGACTATTCTTGGAACATTCACGAAGTATATGTTTCTATTTATTCTCAGCACCTAGATCAGATATTTTATGAACCAGATTGTTCGGTTTCTCACCTATCTGAAGCTCAGTATTAACAGCTGAAAGCCATGTATTGCCCTACACAGAACAATGAACCACTGCTAAGCTTACAGACTATTCAAAAATCAGAGAATTTTTACAGCAATGTGGAAAAGGGAGAATGCCTCAGAAAAAATAGACTTAGTGTAGTAAGTGGCTTACAGAAAAAAGAAATTCTTATGTTCTTCAAAAGCTCAATGTTTTCATGTGCTTCCAAGCTCAAGATCAGAGCATCCAAGGGGAAAAAAAAATCAAGAAGGGGTGCCAGAAGACCTGTGTGGCTAAAGAGGGGACTGCTGGGTAAACTCAAGTGTAAAAAGAAAATCTACAGGTCATGGAAAGAGGGAATGGCTATGTGGGAGCAATATGAGAATATTGTCCAAGATTGTAGGGTGGCAACTAGGAAAGCTCAGGCCTCCTTGGAGTTAAACCTCGCAAGCGAGGTTACGGAGAACAGGAAGGGTTTCTTCAAATATAGAGCAAACAAAACTAACATTAGAGGCAGTGTAGGCCCACTGATGAATGAGGTGGGTGCCCTGGCGACTGAGGACTGTAAGAAGGTGGAGTTACTGCTGGAGACTGTTTGCAGGAGCCACAGATGGCTGAAGTCTCCAGGCACATCAAGGATAAGAGGGTCATAAGGAGCAGTCAGCGTGGTTTTACCAAGGGGAAGTCATGTTTGACTGACCTAATAGCCTTTTATGAGGATATAACCAGGTGGATGGATGATGGTAGGGCTGTGGATGTGTTTTTTCTAGATCTCAGTAAGGCATTTGACACTGTTACCCACAGCATCCTGGTGGGCAAACTGAGGAAGGGTGGCCTGGAGGGTTGTGAGGTGGATTGAGAGCTGGTCGAAGGGAAGAAGTCAGCGTGTTGTGGTTGATGGGACAGAGTCTGGATGGAAGCCTTTATGTAGTGGAGTCCCTCAGGGATCAGTACTGGGACCAGTACTGTTCGATGTATTCATTGATGGCCTGGATGAGGGAATAGAGTGCACAGTCAGTAAGTTTGATGATGACACAAAGCTGGGAGGGGTGGCTGACACCCCAGAAGGTTGTGCTGCCATTCAACAAGATTTAGACAAGCTGGAGAGCTGGGTAGGGAGAAATTGAATGAGACTGAACAAGGGCAAGTGTAGGGTATTGCATCTGGGGAGGAACAAGCCCAGGTACCAGTATAGGTTGGGGACTGGCCTGTTGGAGAAAAGTGCAGGTGAGGGGGACCTGAGGGTCTTGGTGGAAAGAATGGATGGCCATGAGCCAGCAATGTGCCCTGTGGCCAAGAGGGCCAATGAGATCCTGGGGTGTATTAGAAGGGGGCTGGCTAGTAGGTCTAGAGAGGTCCTTCTCCCCTTCTACTCTGCCCTGGTGAGACTGCATCTAGAGTATTGTGTCCAGTTCTGGTCCCTCAGTTCAAGAAGGACATACAACTCCTTGAAAGAGTACACAGGGTCACCAAGATGATGAAGGGAATGGAACACCTTCCTTACGAGGGCAGGTTGTGGAAGCTGGGTCTCTTTAGCCTGGAAAAGACTAAGGAGTGATCTCATTAATGTTTATAAATACGTAAAGGGTGACTGTCAGGAGGATGGAGTCAGGCTCATCTCAGTGATGGCCAGTGATATGACAAGGGGCAATGGGTACAAGATGGTACGTAGGAAGTTCTATATGAATATAAGAAAAAACATTTTTTCTGAACAGGCTGCCCAGAGAGGTTGTGGAGTCTCTCTCTGGAGACATTCAAGACCAATCTGTACACGTTCCTGTGTGATTTAATCTAGGTGATCCTGTTTAGGCAGAGGGGTTGGACTAGATGATCTTTCAAGGTCCCTTCCAACTCCTAATGTTCTGTGATTCTGTGAGAAAAAAAAAAGACGACACATTCTTGTCATTAGATTCCACTCCCTCCTGCTGATATGACAGATGCTGAACTGGGTATTAAAAGAGGTATATACTGTTCCTACCTAGCTCTGTTGCTGGTCTGCTGTTCAGATCTGTTGTTCAGGAGGCTTCACCTCCTGATGCCTTTCTATTTGTATACTTTACATTTTTCACTTATCCATTAGTTGCAAGTTTCTTCTGCTGAGGATTGTATTTATTTCACTATGGGTTTGCACAGCGCCTACTCTACCAATGCAACTAGGCATTAAGTTCCAACTAATGGAACTTAAATGCACAATAACCTCTGGAGGAACGAAGTCAAGGAAGAGGAAGTGTTCCTTAAATTTCTTCTCTATTGCAAGAACACTTCCTCATATAATTAGTATTCTCACAACATGTGGGAAAAGAAAAACAAAGTTAATTACAGTTTAAACATTGTGGGATCACTGATATTTTATATTTTGATCTATGTCCTTAACTACTGTTAAAAGGTCATCCTTTCTAAAACATATTTGGGAGCAGACAAAGCTTGTGTTTGGTTAAAATAAAAACCCCAACTCTTAAATCAGACATTCTTTTGAATAGTCTACTTAATGAGAAATAACTTGAAATATTAATACACATGTTTATAAATGGAAAATTCATCCTACCCCAAAAAACCCCAACAAACCTGTATAAATTTCCAATAGAAGTCAATGAGTTTCCAATATGAAAATATTCCAAATTACCTTTGTTGGGTAAAGAATGAAGAAAGAGCACAGCAAGTGAAAAGTTATATCCATAGCTAAAAAGAACATTTTTTCCTCCTTGTTGAAAGGTTAGATTCATCAGCGTCTTATGACTTTCTCCTTTCAAGGGTACTAATTGAGAAAGTAGAGTGGTGCTCCAGTCTTTAGCACTCACATTTCATCAGGCAATCACTTTGTTCTAGAAGGGGAAAGAGTTTCACAAATGGAGGCACGATAGGTTTATTTGATAAAGTTTGAAAGCTCAGTTGTGCGCTCGAGAAAAGATAGTGAAAAGAGCTCAATGTTTTAAAATGTTTTCTTATAGTATAGACCCACTATCTCTCACAAAGATATTCAGAAGATAAGTTAGATAATGTTTGTTAAGTGGTTTGAGAACAGAAAACCTCATATTAATGCTAAAGGTTACTACTACAAAAGTGGAACAGGTTTTGCTTAAGTTCTACATTATCATTTGTACAAAGTACTTATATTTTTCTTAGTATTCCAAAGAAATACTGATTTTTCCCAACTATGTCATAAATTCACTTGTATGAATATTTATTTCCAATATTTTTCCTCTAAAAACGTCACTTAATAGACACATTTTTATCAAGTTACCTCATTTTGCTAACTCAACAGCAAAAATGACCTGCTTCTTGTTTCCTAAAGGGATAAATGGTTTCTATATAACCATAATTTATTATTTTAATCTACTTTATACATTGACTTTTTTATATATCAGTGGGTATGTGGTAATGTTGAAACAGACTGCATTAAAGATTTACCACCTCCTAACTTTTATATATTCTTCTTCTTTTTATTAAGAGTGTTATTTATGTCGCTTGTTCAACACTTCATTTGTTGATCAATTCCAGGGCTTTTGGAATGACAGCAGGTGAAATAAAAACATCATTGAAAACTATTCAGAGGTCTGAAATCTATCCAACACCGCGTCAACATGGGTACTGAACTAACTGACTTTTAGCAGGCAGTGCTTCAGCTTTGTTTCTCAGTTTTGAAACCCTGATGCAAATGAATGAATGCATGATGGTTTCTACTACACTCATCATCTCTGCCCAATATACCCACCCCACTTTCTATGTTACAGAAAATTAACTTCTACTCCTCAAAGGAGAGGACAGTATCTCTGTCAGCCAAATGAAGCTGAGAGATGAGAGTGAGCACCTGGTAACGTGTCCTTAGGCTTCATAATTTACTCAGTTTAGTCTAGGCCTCCTCATTCTGCCTAGGGCACACTTTAAAATTTTGGTAAGCCAATTCATATTAATGAACCTCATCTCAAGAGTGTAAGGGCACTCCAATCTGGCTGATTAGTAAACATCACGTTAATAGAGTCTTTAGCAAGCACCCAGAATCAAGCAAGTTGTCAAAGAACAATGCTAGGTATACTCACATACTCCTGCTACATGCCCTGATTCACCAGACATGACAGACTACTGTGAGAACAAATTCTCACCACTTTATTTGAGGCAACTTCATTTGAGGTGCCACGGGAACAAATAACACTTGTTTGGAGTTTTTAATTATGTATCAACAATGTAAAATATTTTCAGGCTAACACTACAGAAACTTAACAGCACAGCCCTCACACAGTTAACAGACAAGTTCAGGAAGAAATATGCTCCATCACTGTTCTTTTCTCAGATGGAAGTACCATCTCACACCTCACAGGAGCTGCCTTGGTGCAGCCAATGAGTTACATGGACAGTCATTCTTCTTCTCCCACGAAAGACAGACTATAGTCTAGACAAAGCTGTCCTGTAAACCAGATTCAGCCCATAAAGCCAATGCTCACACTGCAGAACCTCTAAAAAGATTCAAACCAGAAATCACAACCTCACTGCAAATTTGTAGGCATTCTTTAGAAATAAACCAATAGACACAACTGCAAAACATTGTCCTGGATATTTCCTGACATTTCCCAATTTCTGTATAGTTCACTTTTATTTTATATTGTAAGTCTGACAAACACAGTCTGATTAACTAAAACTACTCCAAGATTACTGACTTATTGACCATACAGCAGTTTTCTTCTTCCAAGCTGTGCTGGCACACCAGAACACATGAGGAAATAGTTTTCATCTGTCAGAAAGGCAGTAATGAAAGACTAGTAAGCAAAGATTATATTTTATTACATCAGAAATCCCGCTGTCCAAAGAGATAACTGCTGTAGGTCACTTCAGGCACTGTTGCGTGACACAGCAGCTCTGATGTAATTACCATTTTAAGAATTCCTGCACCTACCACCTATGGCCATTCAGTTCCACCACCCCATCCCATACACTAAACTGATTTTTGGGAAGGCTATGGTATAAATCAGACAAATACACTGATCCAGGTTATAATAACATAAATTATAAATGGCAGATCATAGCACTTTTACAAACTAATCCAGACACTGCTCTGATTCACAGAAGAGCCCAATCACACTTTTGTTTGCACAGCTTCATCATCTCTGTGTGCACTGCAAGTGTGTGAACGTTGTGAGGCATTACGGCCCATAAAGTGCCAGTATCATGAAACTTCACGAGGGTCAGGAACCATTCAGTGAACCGTCAGTTATTTGAAATTCTCGTAAGGAACTGCAGTTTGTCAAGGTGAAGGACTTGAGTCATTTAACAAAGTGAGAGAGAAGCAGAAAAATACAAGTAGAAGAGAACTCTGGCACCCCAGACACCTCAGGATTAAGCCCAAGGAACCCTTCAGCATTCACCAAAGTGACTCAGGCAAGGAGGTGACCATGTACTAAATCTGTCAAATTACATAACCTTCTTAAACAGCATGCATGGTTCATAAATAAGTACATAAATAAACAAATACATAAAGAGACAAACAAATAAATAAATGAATGGATACAATCTATTTACATTTCAAAATCATTCATTTCTTAAGTGGTGAACTGTAAACTAGCCTCCTGCAGAAATGGAAGGGTGCACTTAACTGACTGAAACAACAGCCCTGGTCCTCAAAACTTAAAGTGTATGTATCACCTTGGCTCCTTTCCAGGAAAAGGTAAAAGAGAGGACAGCGTCCTGGAAACAGGGCTCCTCACAGCGGGTGGGTTGGGGTGGGGTGGAAATAAACGATGGGGCTTGTCAAAGCAAGAGGATTGTCAGAGTGCTTAAGCAACACAGGTCAGCCTTGGAAAAGGCAAACGAAGGCATATCCAGGAAGCAAGATTTTCACAACACTTCAAGCTGTACCGTTTTGTTTTGTGTTAGATCACTTATTAAGCCAAGACAGAGCCTGTGAAGCTTTGCCAGACAATACGTATCCACACTGGTATGGAAATATAGGTGGCAGGGAGGAAGGTGGGCCATAAAACAACCTCTCATTTTTTGCCAGTAGTGAAACTAATTAAAGGCACTACAATTATTACCTAGCATCTTTAATAGTCCATATTCCAAATACCTTCTGTTTCTTAAGAAATGAAAGAAAAGTTCAGTGTGCTAGAGCATCTGAAAAGAAGGAAATTACATTGCAAATTCAGTCCTCTCTATTTTGTGATTTTTCCTGTAATTTTAAACAAAACTGTATGTAAGCCTTTTGTGCATACTATAATTAGATCAGCCATTATTTAATTCTTGCACGCGTGAGGCCTGGCAATGACGACAGTCCAGGCTTAAGTGTTATTCCTTGTTACAAAGGAGAGGTACTGGAAATCTTATTAAAATGCTTGTATTTATCTACACTGGGACTTTACGTTGCCAAAAGAAGTATAAAGAGGTGTGTGTAAATCACTGTCCACATCAAAGGTTAGGTTCTCTACTAGATTGATGTATTGGGACCTGAGTGTGTACCTGCATGAAATCCATTACAGATAGAAAAATGAATATATGTAACTCACAGTGCAAATCCTTACATAAAGAAACAGTTTTCGGAGAGGAGAGAGAGGAGAGGAGAGGAGAGGAGAGGAGA